>LKNJ01000945.1:76466-117932 GCA_002120245.1 Maccullochella peelii
AATTTCACTTCTGGACTTAAAAAAAATGTTTTTAGGCATTACATAATTATATGTATTCTTCTCTTTCACTCCTCCTACTCCCCTGTCCCTTAATTCTTATCTCCCCCTCTGTCTTTATCTCCATCCTCCATTCCTCATCTCCACCTCCTCTCTCCCTTATCTCCCTCTCCTTCCCCAAAGACTCTTCTACCCCTCTCCTCCTCCTCTCCCGTCCTTTACCAGCTTTCCTCCCACTTCTTATTTACCCTTCTCCCATATTTCCTCCTCCTCCATCCTTTCTCCCCCCTCCTCCCTGCTCTCCTCCCCCACCTCTGTCTTTCAGCCCTCCTCTTTCTTGCCATGTCTCATGTCTGTTCGGCAGTGGCAGTGTTGGGTAAATGTTAGTGTCGGCGCCTCATTGACCCGTCAGACCATGTTTAGTCAACTCACAACAGCCTGAGAACAGCATGGCGACATAATGGGACAAATGCAACACAGGTACCACAACATTCTTCACTCCTCATGCCATTTATTTTCTTCTTCATTTTGCATCGTTTTCCTTTTATCTCTCGTCATTTCTCCTCCACCGCCTCATTTACCCTTCCTTTCCTGCTCTCCTTTCCCCCCTCACTCTTTCCTCATCATGTCTCTTTATCAATCCACCCACCCTCTCTCCCTCCCTCGTCACCCTGCGACTTGAAGCTGTCATTCAAAATCCCTGCTCATCACTTCTGCCCAGTCAGCTTCGAATAGGGAGGTGTCAGTGAGGCCTCCACTATCTGAGGTTTACAAACACACTTGTCCTCTCACTCTGAGCAGATGTGACACTGGCTTTGTACAAACTTGGCTTACAGTCACACTAAGCTGTCTCAATCTGGAAACATTTTTTACATGTGAAAACGTACAATAAACAAAATAAATAAAACTGAATTGAATAGGGAAAACAGCCAGATCTTTTCATCTTCCTCTCATTTCAACAACTAAATTCTGTATTACAGCCATTATCTGTAGGAAGTAGGTATTAGGATTAGGATATTTTGATAGTATGAAGTAGTGTAATAACAGCTGAGTTACTTTAGGGAGTGGTTACCACTTCAGTCTTTTCCCTCATGCACTCTATAATCACTCCAGTATAAATGAACCCTCCTCTGTCCACATTAAGCAGGCATTTTTCACACCCCAAAACAGCTTTTCAAAGGGTGGATAAATCTTGTGTTTTAATATGTACAGATACGACTGATATTTTACAAAACAGTGACCTGGTTGGGGGTTATGTAGCAGTAAAGTCAGGAGGTCTGTTGCCTCTAACACTCTCTGTGATCATTTAAACATCACTTGATACAGCTGTTGTTAATCTGTATGTATGATGATTACATCAGACAACTTTGCAATAGATATTTGATTGGCATCTCAGTGCAGACGCACAGAAATTGCTGTTCATGTTGCAGTTAAAGGGTAATTCTGTTTTTTTTAACCTGGGCCCTATTTTTGACATATTTTGTTCCACTAAGATCCTTTTTGTTTAACCAGAAACAGAAGTCTCGCTCTGAAATCTTGCGAGAAATGAGAGCTTGTTGCAGGAAGACAACAGTGGAAACGTGAGTCAGAGTTCTTCTTACTCTTTAACAAACGGTCTGTCTCTGTAGGGATCCTTTCCATAATGTTGTCAGACACTTTGCCACTGAGCCTGTCAGTGGCAAAAACAAGCACTTCCAGTGGACGCACTTTTCACGGGCGCAAACAAAATATAGGGCCCAGGTTCCAAAATACCAAAATTACCCTTTAAGTTTCCCACTTACACATTGTGTGATCAAAAGTATTACATTACCACAGCCCCAGGACACTAACTAACGTTTCCTTTGCAAAAAGAGGATCTCAGTGTTAGTGTTGGTGGTGTAAACAACTAATCCTAGCTTGTGTGAACAACAGAAGATATTGCCTTGAATTAAACTGATCTGCTCTACTCATGTTATGCAATGTACAAGTGTAAAAGGGCCTTTAATTTCACTGTTGTTGTTGATGGTGTGTGTGTGTGTGTGTGTGTGTGGAGAGAAAGGGACAAGTATGTTTTTAAAGGGTTTTGCTTGTGATAACGAACAGCCACGTCAAAACTTGCAATGTAAAATCTATAGATAAAGGCATCAAACACAGTTTTATTAACAGGTGATTTATGGGAAATGCAGTGCGGCAACAACACAGAAATTACTTATTAGTGAGGAAAAATTGTGAAAAATATTTTACGTAATTAATTCAGAGTGAGGAGAAAAGTGAAGAAGCTAGCCTCTCTTCATCCTCTTTCTCAAATAACCTCCTCTCATTATTATACTTTCATCTTGTCTCACCCATTGTCTCTTTCCTGTGTCTCCTTTCTTCTTCTCTACTAGGGGGGTCTGTAGGCTTTAACAGTCAGTTTAACCCTTTATTTCCTTTTGTTTCCTCTCTGACTGATCTTACTTTCTCCTCATTTGTATTTTATGCCCAAGCAGTTATTCACAGCTTCTCTGCCTATGTAATCTCTCTTTAGAAGAGCTGCACACTAGAATTTGTACAGCGTGTTTCTTTCAGTCATTGATCTTCTACAGTCATACAAACAGAAACCAAGAAAACGTAGGTGTATATGTAGACTTTCCAGGAATTAGCCCCAATTCAAAACCTCCTGTGTCTCTCATACACAAGACCTAACACTCAAGGAAACTGTAATCTAATAACACAGACGCTACAATGTATGAGACCAACAACCAGGCAACATATTTTAGGTTACATCAATTGCAATACAAAATAAACAATACACCTCATAACATGTAAACAAGTTCAAAAAGAAAAGAATCCATTCAATTTCCTTGGTTAATTGCATTCAAAACAGCTACAGTTGATTCCAACTAACAGCAAAAAAAAGGATTATAATTCATAGAAATCCATCTATACAGAAACCTTTCAAACCACTCCTGCAGTATTATGCACTTCTCCTCTGTCCATTTGAAATGTCCCAAACACTCAAATATGGACAAATACACCACTTCTGTTTAACTCTCAAGTGTGTGTTTAGCACAATTTTGGCAATACAATGGCTGTTTAGAACACAAATGGACAGTGGAGACTTGTATTATGCTGCTGCAGGAGTGCTTCAAAATGTTTCTATGCATGGTTTATTAATTTTTTTGCCATGAAATTGGGCTACCTTTTTTAAGCCTTCAGGTGGTGAGCGTTTGATAGCAAAAGCACAGTGCTTTGGTGGAGTATAAATGTTAGGTAAGTAGCCGAAAGAAACCGGGGGCTTCATTTTATCGACTGTGTTTACGTAAAAGTATAATAAACCAAATGGCCGCACCAGCCTTCATAAACCAACAAGTCAGTGACAACTGCCCTTTCATTTTCATTTTTCTGACCTGACCCCCCTTATCAGCAGGACATCATTTGTCGCTGCCTTCAAAAACCATTACTAATCACTGTTACAAAAAGAAAGCAATTTTCTGTTCCATGGTAAAGGTTTGGTTAGGTTTACGCATAAAAACTACTTGGTTAGAGAGAGAGAAAGATCATGGTTTGGGTTTAAACTACTACTTCGTTGTCATGGTTAAAATAATTCCTCGATTTGCACTAAAGTCCTCTTCCACCTAATCTCTTTTTCTGTCCCTATATGTCTGTCCCATGCTCCATGTCTGCTTTGTTTCCTCCATCAGCTATCTTCACCTGTAATCTCACCGCCCTTCCTTGGAGCTGCCCTGCTCCTCCTCTTCCTCCCCTCGGTGCCTTTGTTAGCCTCGCTGCTGAGCGTCCCACATGACCGCTTTAGGCCTCGGGGTGACGGGAACCCCTCGGCGTGGAAAACTCTACACCCCCTCCCACACACACATACACCTCAGTTATTCAGCCTTTTCTCTCAGTTGTGTTGCTGTGATAGAGAAAGCGAGGGGAGGGAGCCGCTCAAACCAAATGTCTTAACCTCTCTTTGTTTTGCAATTATGAAGGAAAAGAGGAGGCCAAAGAAAATAAGGCCCCCTTGTTATTGCACTTTAATTATGTTATTGCACTTTATTGTGCTTCAGTTTGGCTGTGTGGGGGTGGTGGAGGGATGGGGCCGCTTTGTACGGCACTATGAGAAAATTCAGTGTTTAAACTCACATGGGTTTAAAGTCCAGGAGTGAGGAAGAGCGCTGATAGTATGGTACGGAGAAAAAACCCACAAATGTGACAGCAGGCTGCACTGTGACTGCACCACGGGTTTAATTAATAGTCACAGTTACTGTATCAGTCGCCTGAGAAAGAAAATGCTACTTTCAGTGCCAGATGGAAAGTTATTTTAATTTGCAAACATGGCAGAGTAAAAAGGTCCTTTCCCCCTGTGGCAGCATGCCTCTGATTGTGATGCACGTTTGTGTTTGTTGATAAGGTCACAAAAGACCTCGACGTTGTTTGTGCCTGGTTTTGTGGGCAAACATAAACTTTTTGGGGAACAGAACAATCCTCATTTGACAGAGAGCTGGCGTGGTATCAGCGTGGCCGCGTCGTGTGCAAGGCCGCGAGGGCACAACTGCAGAGATAAGATGGAAATTGAATGGGGGGGGGGGAAACACGCGATATGACAGAAAGTTCAAGTTTATAATTAAATTGTTCAGTAATAAAAATAAAATGGCACAGATGAGTTGGCACACATGTTGACATCACAGTGGGAAAAGGAACTGAGTTCCGTTCCCAAGATGGATAATGAAAGTGTTTATATTTGCTGGTAAATCATCATACAACAGACTACTTATTGCTTCTGGCAGAAATGGAAATGTACTAATACTTTTTGGTGTGAATGAAAATGCTGAATCCTGTGTTAAGGTGTTCAGACTGCTTAATCAGTTGTCTCAGAAATTTGTATGATATATAATATGTTGGAGTACTTCAGGGAGAAAATGTGTCCACTAATTATTTTGAATATTATGTTATATGTTTGCAGATGAGGTTAGAAACAACCTTAGTAAAGATGGTGAGGAGATTTATTTAAGATTGTACTGCTTTATGCAGACAATATAGTGAACAAAAGTAGTAGTAGTATTTTTTCTCATGTAAAAGTTAGTGAAACTGCAATTAAATTTTGATTGAATTAAACTGAAGGTCATCTCAGACTAAGAGTATTTGAAGTTTTATTAAAAGGTTTGTTGAAAATAAAGCATAAAAACACATTCTTGGTATTAAATCTCAGGATAAGCTATGGATCTTCAGGATTGGCAGGTTGACCCGCAGTGTAACAAATGATGTGAAGCCTGCGAGCCAGTTCTGGTGGTCAACTCAAGGCCATGACTACCCTCACATGCCATCTCGTCTCAATCCAACAAATATCTAACACATCCTTAGTGTACTTTAAGAGTTGAATAGCAGTGTTTCCCTGCCCTTTGGTTGACAGTTTCAAGCCTGTTGCACCACTGACCACACCGAGCATCACTGATGATGATCACACAACAGTGATGTCACAGTGCACTGACACACCCTGGAGTACCTTCCTACATCACTGCAGCAAGGTGCGAAGTTAAACCACTGGAGGTCAGCTAAAACAAGATTTCCATGGGGCGTTAAACTGCTCTTTAAGCCATCAGTGCTCTGCTCCCTCTTTTGCTACCATGCTGCTACCACACTGCAGATACTTACTGCCACTGCTGCTCTTTATATAGCATTTCAAAAGACCCACCTCCACCCCAGCATCCACCTGTAGGCTCTGAGTCTGCTTTCACCTAGGGGCAAAGTTGTCATTGTCACTCCCTGCTGCGCTGAGCTTGGTGCTTCCATGTGGGGAGTGGCAAAGTCAGAGCCTAGATGGCAAATATCTAGTGCTCACACTCTGAAGTCTGACGCTGACAAAAGCTCTCATCTTCTCCCACTTACTTGACTGTTATATGTTACCAACTGCCAGTCATACAAATGGAAGCACTACAACCTTATACAGTGTCACAAACTCAATCAGAACAAAGTTCAGCTTTATCAGTGCGGGTGGTGACTGACTGAGACATATTTTCCCCTCAGGGCTTACCGTAGCTGCATGCACTACAAACCTGTATACTCCACTCGACCTAACTTAACTCGGCTGCTGCTGATACCAGCTCCCGTACATACTCGCTGCCCTCAACACTTCCCGTACATGCCGAACTGCAGCCAGTACGCCGAAGAATACCGAAGAGACCGCTTGGGGGCTCCGGGGCTCACCAGATTTGTTCATGTACCAGTGTCAGACAGTAGACTCAGTGCATGTTAACCTTTTAGCCTGTAGGTATTATTCATGCCTGCCTGCATGCCTAAGGAACATAACACTCGCACCCCTGAGCACTACATATATCATCACTGTACATAATCTGCATTAATGTAATAATTCCAATCCCTGTGAGTTGGTGCACTGAAGTACAGCTTGTTTGAGACTGACTTTGTTTTTGAAAAATGAGGTGCGGTAGCCATAATCTGAGACCTAAAAAGAGACATTTATGTGACTGTGCACTTTATGTTTGACAGGAGATCAACATGATAATTATCATTACAATGACTAACTATGAGTATGTTCATATACCTCCTCGAGGGGTAATAGTGGACTAAAGAGAAGTCTAAAAAGTCTCAAGTCTCCTCCTCATCATCACCGTCATTTGTCTCTCAGCCAAACATACACAAATGGGAAAGGACAGCAGCTCTTCACACACACACACACACACACACACACACACACACACACACACATACACACACAGAGATAGCTTGGTTGCACACACCCGCAGTTCCCCTCTGTTTGGTTCCTGCTCGCTCAGTCAACACTGTCACACTCTCACAGCCTAACACATCCAAAACACACTCACACACACACACATACACTCCCTCATCTGAACTGGGAGCTCCTCACACATCTGTTACTTTTCCTTTAAAGGTTATTCAGTGGCGTTGGCAAAGGCAGACTCTTTGTGTGTGTGTGTGTGCAGGTGTATGTAATAGTGGTGATTGTGTGTGTGTAGGTTAGGTTTGAATGTGCATGTGTGTGTGTGTGTGTGTGTGTGTGTGTGTGTGTGTGTGTGTAGTCTTCTTTGGCCAAAGAGAACACTTTTCATCTGACCACCACTCCCTTTCCTCTACTGCTCGCCTTCAGGGACAGATTAACCTATAACACACACACACACACACACACACACACTGTTACAAGAAGTACAGCCTTTGTTATGCAAAGTGCTCCCTGGAAGCGGCAACAGTAAAGTCATCTTCTCCGTACCCAGGGGAGTTTCCACCATTAGAAGGTAAAATACGGCCAAAGAAGAAGCACGGATCTTTTGTAACAGAGTCCACATGTACACCCGCTAATAATGTTTTTAAAAACCAAACGCTTCCTGACGCTTCTCTTCACATCTAACTCCCCTGATGGATCCCACTGGTTGCTAGGCCTCTAAATAAAAAAGACATACACACACTCTGTCAAGTCTGCCTTTGTTCCTTCGCAGCAGCCTGCACGCGGGCAGGTTTGGGGCTGTAAAAGACGACTACCTTCTTCATCTCTGTGGCTTTCCACCGAGCAGCGAAGAAGAGCTGAGGCCTCCTGTTGATCCAAACATTTCTCATCTTCATCAGGAGACAGGCGGGAGACGAGGAAAAAGAGTGCGAGGGGTCTTTACGTCTTTGATCAAAAGGCTGCTGGAGAAAAATATTACAGATGAGCGGGAGAGAGGTTTTAAGGAGCAGCGGCATGTCGTAACAAGTAAAGAAATCAGCAGGGGTTGTAAGGGAAGATGGAGAGGGAGATGTGGAGGAGAGATTGCAAGGAATGGAAGGAAGGGGGAAAGGGGCTACAAAGATGGAAGAAGGAACACGAGCGGGTGATAGAGAAAAGCAGATGAGAGAAGAGAAGTGTGCAGGCAGAGAGGAGCTGGCAGCATTCCACATCATTTTATTGGAGAAAATATTTAACATTACATCATGTTTTCTTCAACTAAAAAGTTCCTAGTTTTGGGTGTGTCATTTTTTATGGCACACTGGAATTATTACTTGTTTTCCCATGTGTTATACACTTTTGTAGATATTTCATGTGAACTAAAGACAGTTGTTCAGCTAAAGGATAATGCTGGCAATATGCTATATTTTTTTGTCTGTAACAGTAAACAGATCCTACT
This sequence comes from Maccullochella peelii, assembly GCA_002120245.1. Taxonomy (NCBI): domain Eukaryota; kingdom Metazoa; phylum Chordata; class Actinopteri; order Centrarchiformes; family Percichthyidae; genus Maccullochella; species Maccullochella peelii. The sequence goes on from LKNJ01000945.1 coordinate 84,560, forward strand.
AGTCAATAATTCATGTCATTAGTCAACTCGTGTGGTTAGTTAAAGCTACTTGATTGTACACAAAGCTACAAGGGATAACAGTATGGCAGGCTGCAAAGTTTTACAAACATCGTCTTGTCTCAAAATGACTGCGAAACGAACTATAACGGAAACAGAGAAAGGTGATGGACAAGGAGAGCAGAGCAGCGTGATGCATCCTTCTGGAGAGCCCCTCTGATGCTCTCCAGTCCTGAAAGCAAGACTACTCCTAAAGCAGACCAGACACTCGTATCGTCTGACTGTGTATTCACATCACAGATGGCGATCATTTCAGAGGTCAGTAAAGACAATTGAATGTGAGTCGTAAGGTGTGTTCAGACAGAAAGTGAAGCAAATCTTTGCCTTGTGTCATTCGTGCGACTTTGACCGCTGTTTGTGTTTATTCATCTTTGCATTCTGTCTGAATACACAGTTACAGGTCAAACGTGAGACTTGACACATAGCCTCTTTTAGGAGTTTAATGTGGGACAGCTGCTCTGCAGGTGCGCTGGATTACAGTGTAAATGGGCAGAGGCCATGAATAATATAGCATTTCCCATAATTCTAGGTAATGTGTATTGATGAGAATGCATCAGTAATAATGTTTTTAAAAACAAAAATACCTATACAAATAATAAAAAGCAGAAAGCCACCTAACTAAATACAATAAAGTAGGTCTTGCTGACTGATACATGACATGGTATTTGAATAGTTTCCTTTCACACCTGTGTTTTGAGACCAAATCCTCTCATAGGGGCAAAAACATTTTTTATTGGTCTGTGATTTTTCACCTGTTTTGCTTTCACGCAAACTGTTCCAAATGCTTCCTTCACTTCAAGTCAAGCCAAGCCAAGGCAGTTTTATTAATACAGACCAATATCACAAATCATAAATTTGCGTCAGGGGGCTTTACAATCTGTACAGCATACGACACCCTCTAGGGACACTTAGACCCTTGATTTGGATCAGGAAGAACAAGAAACCCTTTTATAAGGGAAAAAATGGAAGAAACCTCAGGAAGAGCAACAGAGGAGGGATCCCTCTCCCAGGACAGACAGACATGCAATAAATGTCATGTGTCCAGAATAGACTAACATAATGAAATTACAGTCTGGACAACCAGGATGACAACATATTTTATGAAGAATATGGATCCAGGAGGATAGGACACAGGTAGGACCGGAGCCACATGATCTCCTCTCCTCCTCTCCACCACTTCTCCACATGTCTCTGCCTTTTATCTTAAATTATGCAGCTCTTGTATGTTTGCCACCACAGCATAGACTCACAAATAGACTACCAGCACCCAATAAGACACCATCATCCCATTCCTCTCATTCCTGCAATTAGTGACACGATGCATGGGGCCTTGAAGAGACAACGTACTCTCCTCCTCTTGCACTTTGTTCTTTCTCACGCTGGGACAACTGGAGATGATTGCTTGGACGAGGAGGGGGACCAGACACGGGACTCCTCCTTGTTTCTCTCTTTTCTTTTCATTGAATTCTCCCTCCACCTCCTCCACATTCCTGAGGCCGGAGCATTGCCTAGGAGTGAGGAGGAGACATTCCTGGGACCTTTGTTGGGCTCAGGATGCTCCTCCGCTGAGAAATGAAGGGAGGAGTGGTAATGATAGTAGATGTTTTACTCTTTACTCTTTACGACTGTTTTCCCTTTATTCACAAAGCTGCAAGTAGTAGGGAGATCAGGAGAAATAATGGCCTTTTTCCTTTCCACTTGCAGTGGATTTAGTGCACAGGTTCTTCTATCTTTTAGGTGATAAGTGGTGACCATGGCCTGAAATTTCACAATGCAAGTTTGAATAACAAAGAGGAAAGAATATAAATACTTAATTCATTAATTTCATTTATCATATCTTTGATGACCCGGGAAGGTCTTGGAACTCTCCAGGGTAGGCTATCATGTATACTACTAAATTGCAACAGTAAGTACGTTTTGTAAGAAGTGTAATTCCGGTTTTCATCAACATATTAAGGAAACATTAATGAACTTAACAATTTATTTCTTTTGTTTTCCCAACAATATCCACCCTTGCAATACAGTATCTGCTCATAGCAACTAAATAATGATTCAACTTTTTTACAGTTGTGTTTAGGCAATCACAGCACATGGTTAAGGGAGGGGCTCAAAATGCGAACCTCAGTCAAAATTCTGTGAGATTCTCTCTCATCTCTACAAGCTGCGCACGGTACAAAAATGTAGCAGGTCTTACACTTGAAAAAACATTTTCACGGAACATTATTCAGACAGAAAATAAGTTTCCTTCCAAAACACAATTGGTAAAACACATTAGTAGCATATAAACATAATTTATATATTCCAAGGAGGAGGAGGTGGGTAAAAGTGTAACCTAGTAGGACTAAGATGGTCAGCTAAGCTAATTTGCTAAGCTAATTTTCCTTTTTATGGGCTTCAATCTATTTTTTATTCATAAAATGTTGGATAAATTGAGGTTTAACGCAACCATTCAGAATCCTCCTTCCAAATTCCAGTCCCTGTGTCTATCATCATTAGCCTGCTGCCAAAAATGACAAACCTTTAAAGCTGCTGTAACCAATATTATTTATATTACAAATTGCTCCAATGATTATGTGTAATGGGAAAGGGGTTGCTGTTCGCTCTCAACAACAGTTTCCATTCATAGCAGGAGCCCATTTTCAGCAAAAAAAGCTAAGCCACATAAACTCACAGTGAACATAGTGGAGCATTTAGCAGCTAAAGAGCCAGATATTTCCCTCAGGAGTTGGTGGAGACCACAACAGAGCTAAGGTCAGGTGGACAGAAACATGGCTCCAAATGAATGCTAACGTTGCTGTGAATCTGCTAGGTGTAAACTGTTTGCTAGCACGTTCACCTCAACAACTTTTATACAGTGATAAAATGTCAATGTGCCTTCAGCTTGTTCCACTGCCCCCAAGTGGCCAAAGAGTTAATAAATGTGGCTTTAAATATTTACACACTGTTGTGGTGCAGTTAAAAGCCAAAAGATAGGGTTGTAGAACACTTTCCCTTTGGCTAACATTCAGATTAACATAATGGACCACAGCCTTGGAAAAGTCTTCCCAAAATTGAAGCAAAAAAGTCTTTACACGCTTAAGAACAATTAAACTGTCTCTGAGTCACACAGATTTCACAGGCTTGACATACACACGGTGCATTGTTCAGCTTCATTAATCTTTTCCTTTATCCTCCCACTATCCATCCATTTTCCATTGTTCTGCTTTCTGCCTTGATTGTTGTCCACCATGCATTAACATTCCTTAGACATATAGACACACCAAATACTCCCCAACCACACATACACACACACAAACATACACAAACATGCACACGTCTGATGAGTGCCAGCCTGGTCAGCAAACCTGCAGATAAACACAGACGAAAGCACACACCTGTATACACAAAACTCTGAAGCATGGGCACACACACACACACACACACACACACACACACACACACACACAGTGGTTCCACATTGCCATTGTCGGATGTGTTGTTAGGCCGTGAAAAAGCCATCCAGCCTGGTTCATAGGCAGGACAGTCCAACTCAGCCACAAACTGCAGGACACACACACACCTGACAGCTAAAATGTTTCACACAAAACTTCCACAGATGCAGAAATAGCTCACTCAGCCTTTGGATCTCCAAAATGTGTTTGTAGACATGACACACCCTCAGACACAAGCCCCAGTTGTCTCTTTCTATTTAAAGGCCCATACCAGTGCTTTTGCAGATTTTAGCATTTATCATATTTAACCATTTAGCTAGGCTGCTGTATTTGTTCCAGGCATCCTTTGACGTCCATTCATTTCTGTGTTGAAAATCTAGTAGCAGACTCTTGAAACAGTTGACACGGCCATCTCCACTCAAGGTCCACTTACATGCTTGTTCTGGTGCTTTTAACCATATCACATGGTTCTCATCAGCACAATGAGTTTGCTTAGTTGTTATTTTTCATGATTCGGGGGTTAGGGTTAGGGTTCTGAGCACCTCTAGAACGCCTCATACATGTTAACCTTAAAGTTGAGCTTTACAGTTCAATGTTAATCTTGGAAACAGCAGTTGACAACAATGTCACCTCAAGACCCACTTAAGGCCAATTCATTGTTGCTGCATCCACATGGCCGCGAGGGTCCGTATGGCGAAATTTCCTCATCTGCTCATGTCCATGAAGGTCCGTGTGGACAAGCGTGCATGGCGGGCACGCACTAGAAAAGCAAACTGGACACTTTCAGTTTTGTACTGTGTTCATACTGTATTCCTATTCTCGTTAAGCAGTTGCACACACCATTTTCTTTTTTTTACTTTATCTTGTTGATCAGCCAAATTCAACAAAGGAGTTCCTCTTGTTGCTGTCGTGAGGTTGCCATCTTGTTTTCTAACGCACATGTGTGGAACGTGTCTGCATACGCAAACCCTCAATTGTAGTATGTATAGTATAGTATAGTGTGTATATATGAAGCTGTCCGCGTCCATATTGACGTATGAACAAAGCTTTACTCAGTCTGCTAATGAAGACTGTGTAATACAGTCGAAAGCCCCAGAAAAGTGAGGAAGTGGACCTTGAGTTGAGATTATTTAGTTTACAAGGTCAAGAATAAGCTGTCAGGCTCAAGTCTTATTTTTTGTCAAAGTTATATTATCACTATAACGTTATACAGTGCAGATATTTCAAAATAACCTGCACTTACACTACATTATCAACAATACATTTCTAATCAAATGTTATTATCTATTAAATAGAATATAGAATCCTTCTGCCTATTTTACACAGTTCTGCAGCATCCAAGTAGAATTACAAATGACAAGACGTTAGGTTGTGACTCAGTTAGCATAAATGACGGACAAAAATTTATAGAGACTCATGGTGTGATGATGATGATGATTGTTGTGGTTTACTGAGTTTTTCTTTTTTCTCCTCATCACCTCAGCCCCCAACATGGACGTAAGTAGGTGAGAAACAATCATGTTTTCCTTTTCTCTTGGTCAGAGTCAAAGACACAAAAGGTCTCTCACAATATCCCGTTTCCGAGTGCTGCCTCTTTAACGCGGGATCCCCCTGTGCTCGGCTGGAGTCGAGGAGGGAATAACAGTCGGGAATGTGAGGGATGGCTGCAGAGGGTTCACAGGCATCAGCTGGAGCCAGGCTACTGTGAGGGCAGCCTGGGCATTGTTAACACCCTCAGAGGTTTGAGTGGTTTATGTCTGGCAAGTGAGAGGTAACCACTAATGGTTCACATTCAAAATAAACACTCATAAATCAAGAGTCTGATTGGCTAGAGAGGCGCTGCTTAAGTGTAACTGAACAGAATCCCTATTAGGTCCAGGGATGCTCCCTGTTTCCAAGTCCTGACCTTTGGCTTCCCTGAAGCAAATTTCTGCATGACTGGTAATTTACAATATGAAAAAAAAAATGCAGAGACTTTGTGAAAGGCCCTGAACATGTATTTTGTCACTCAGCTTCTCTTATTATGGGTTTTGGGGTTCTACATGATCACACAATTCACCGCCAAACAGTTTTGGTTATTATCTAATTTAATTAAAATCTGATGTCAGTTGGTGGGATGTTTGGTCACAATCATTCAAATCTGATCAAACCACACCTACACAGTCCTGATGAAGCAGATTAGCTGAGTTTTTGACTGTTAAACTCATATTTTTAACATTGATTGTTGCTGATTTAGTCATGATTATTGAATGTTATAGATAAATACCAAAAAGCCACGTTTTCAGGGGCTTTAAATCTGAAAAAAAAGAGACAGAATATTTTGAAAGTGAGTGAGTGAGTACATACATACATACATTTGGTAGGTGGGCCGAAACACAGCTCCAAATGAATGATAATGTTGCTCTGTAACTGCTGGATGTGTAAATAAGCAACTTTTTGCTAACAAGTTCGCCATATTAACTTAAAGGGTGATGCTATTGCAGGGTTTGTCAGATCATCTAACATCGTGTGAAATCCCCTCCACCCACACATTTCCCATTTACTCATTGGCCAAGTAAAAGCTATAAATACTATTGACTTCAGATGTGTTTGGAGGACTCTTCATACAAACTAGTTCGTTTGATGCATACTGAACCCTTTACTTTAATAATTCTCATTGAAAAAGCGAGATGGTTCAGATCTTCAAGATCATTTCTAATCATTTTGGATTTAAATGGATTAAAAAACAACAAACTTAAAAAAGTTGAACTTAAAAAAATCTCATCAAGAATCTGATTAAACGGATTATAAAATAAGAATCTAAAGAGGGCAGAATGGGTTCATTTTGTATTCACAAAAGGTGCCAAAGTGAACTTAGAGCAGAATGTGCAAAACCAACATGCAATTAACCTTTTTTTTTCATGTCATTGATTTAAACTTCAGTATTTTAATCAAATGTCAAATCTTGTAAGTTTGTTTTTGTACCTCTGTAATTCCATAAGTATGACTGGGCTAGTCCTGATAACTTGCAGTTGGGCTGGAGGTCACAGCCGTGTCATTTAAGTTTACTCAGAAACTCAAACTTTGACGATCATATGACAGGGAGGTTCCACACCCTGAATATCTTTTGGAATTTCTTAAATTTCACAAAGAGGACGTGGACTCTATCTATTTCTGTAAAATACACAGATACAGAAACAGAAAGAAATCTGTTTCAAAAGCCCATTTTCTGACTGAGTTTACTAATCTCTCTTCAAACCTCACTCACTCACTTACTGAGGAGTTAAATAAATATTTGACTTGATCGATGATCACTGTTTCTCTTCACAATGCAGTCACTGTCTGGTATGTGCCTGGTGCTCACAGAGCATTGTGGACAGAGTCTCTGAGGTTAAACTGGCATTGTGCACTCTGCGTCTTTAATGTGAGGTGATCAATGACAGGAGCCAGAGTGTAAGCAACTGACATGAAGTCAAGTCAGATTTTATTCACATTTTTAAATGACTAGTTTGTGCTTTACAGGAAAGAAAGGACACAAATACAGATTTAAAATACTTACATCCATTTAAATAATCCATGCACATACTGCCTCCTACAATAACCTGTTGCGCCCTGAAAGAGAACGTGAGGGCTGGAACTATTACTGGAGATTTTACTGTTGCCAAGCTGCTTCACCCCTGTGACCTGAAGCAGAGAATAAAACGAGTGCACCTGTTTTTCAGTGGAATCCTCCTTAGTGCTGGAATCTTCCTTTCCCATGGAGATTATTGCTTCTGTGGCTCCCTGATTTATGTTTTGTACAAAATGTGAAACCAGCCCAGCAATCAAAAGATATGAGGGAGAGTGGGAGGGAGGGAACATGAGATAGAGATAGAGAAAGCAGAGGATTTCATGGTCAGTGGGGCAAACACACAAACGCATGTTCAGCCCACACAATGCTCATGTCTGGTATTTACTACTTCCTGGGTGCTAAAAGACAGTTTTATTGATCTCTTTGTGTGTGCATGTGCGTGCGTGTGTGTGTGTGTGGGTGGGTGGGTGTTTTTGTGGACATTCAAGGCTTTCTGTGTCTTTAGAACATCTTCTAAAACTGTTAAAGCAGTCACCTCTCTCCATTGGAAATGGGTCAGCAACCTTTCTGTTGTAGTGATTCATTTTGAGTTTTACGTCCGTTTTGCAATTCCAGTGTCTTGTCACTTATCTGCAGGCGTACTGCGCTTGTAAAGGTGCATCTAGATGCTTGAATGATTCTGTCTCATAACTAAACATTCACAGGTTTGAACTCCATTACAGCCAAGCATGTGTTGTTAACGAGCGCTCAAACAAGACACCAAGTCCCCCACCTGCTCCCACACAGTGTAATCAAAGTTGTGCAGGAAGTGTTTAACCATCACATCAATTCTGAAATATCTAAACACCACTAGTGGCACCAGGGGAACAAGATCACGCCAGGCTAGGAAGAAAACCGCACAAAACCAAACTCCTTTTATACAGATGGGCACTTATCCATATAATAATATACAATTCCAATGACAGTTTGCCTTACTTACTCAAATTAACCAGAAAAGAGAACTTAACACACAAAAATTACAGATAATACATACAAAATGGTGTGGACACCAGGGCGGACTCAGCATGCATAAATACATAAATCAAATAGCTTGACACTTCTTATAGAACAGACCTTTTTTCAAGACATTTTGACATGTCACAGTAGGAAAAGCACAGGTGTAAATAATAAAAGTAATTGCTGCTTCAGTTTTAGGGTCCTGGTATTGTGCGTGCTCACTGTCACACTGTCATGGCTTACTGGGACACTTGAATAGGACATAGCCATAGTTAATGTTATTAGTAACAGCTGTGCTTTTCCTACTATAATAAGTCAAAGTGGCTTCTAGGAAAAGTGCCTATCAACAGCAGAATAAAGCGCCAGCCTGGGCCCCACTTGGGCCTGGGCCTGGGCCCGAGTGCAGTTGCACCCCCTGACACTGACAATCTCTTCATCTGCTTTGCATTTTACATTGTGAGCCACCAGGTCACACAGAAAATCTCCTGGATTGTTTTATAACACAAAACAGGAAGAGGGTAGTTTTGTTCCGGTTTGTTGTTGTTGTTTGACAAAGGCAGAAAGACTTTACCTAACAGTACCACTGACATGAGATAGATGTTACTAAGCATTTAAAGACAGTCTCCAACAATGAATGTATCCTACTAACAAGTATTTTGTGTGTATCCAAAGCCTGGTCTTCTTCCTTTGTGCCATAGCGCAAACACATCAGTGAGCCACGCTGTTGCACTGGGTGACATGTTCCTTCATTACCATGAACACACACACTGTGTAGTTGATTTTGACTCAAGCCCACATACACCGTCCTGCTATGTTAAATACTCCTGAAAATAGTCCCCAACAAATGTGCTATTTTGAGTAAAGTTTGCTAAAAATTACATTGTCCAGCAGTTCTAGCAAATAACTTTTTTTTTTTTTTAAATATAACTATATATTTGTGACCCATGTTTTAAAGATGTATGTCTTTAGTAGGAACCAGTGGGCTTGGTGCTGAGAGCCACAGACAGGTTAGGGAAGTCATAAGGTTTTGAGAAACAGACATACACATTAAGTACATTCAAATTTGGTGACAATAAAATAAATACAGAATAAAGCCACCCTCGTCCTTCACCGCAAATGTCATTCAGACTTTTTTTGGGAAGCTGTGTTCCTGCAGGGCATTTAATGAAATGTGGGGAAATAAAGACTGCTTTCTAATCGCTACATAACTCATGCTATCTGTCAAAATCAACCTCATGTTATTGTAAGCGGTTTAACAGAACACATCCAACCTGTTTGTAGCAGCAGCTGTTTGTGTGAAAGGTGTGTTTAAGCTAAAGGTGTCCATTATGGTTTAATGAGTGAAACAGCCCCAATAAAAGTCCACTTCTGTTACTGGTTCATGGCAGAGTCTGGGGAGCTCTGCAGGCTGTAAAGTGACTACTGTTCACACACACACACACACACACACACACACCTACGTGCACCCACACAAGTGAAGCATATACTGCATACACACTTCTGAGAACTTTCATTTAACTACATTAACACACATCCACCAAAGGTACATACATAAGCACACACGGGCATACAAATGTATTTATATATATACATAAAAAGACACACATCCACAACCATCCATCCATTATCTATACCGCTTATCCTCAGAGGGTCACGGGGGGCTGGAGCCTATCCCAGCTGACATTGGGCGAGAGGCGGGGTACACCCTGGACTGGTCACCAGCCAATCACAGGGCTGACACATAGAGACAAACAAACATTCACACTCACAGTCACACCTACGGGCAATTCAGAATCATCAATTAAGCTGCATGTCTTTGGATGGTGGGAGGAAGCCGGAGTACCCGGAGAGAGCCCACGGGGAGAACAGTGGTGAATACACACATGAAAAGCACACTCATGCACGCACACACACACACCCTTGTTTCCCCTGTGAACTCAAACAGGCTGTGGGTGTGTGCGTGTGTCTCACACCTGGTCAGGTGAGATCCACCTAGTTCCTCTCCTCCCCTTCACCTGTCGTTCACCCCACCGACTACAAAGTGAGCGGGAGAATACTCACCACTGTAAACACACACACACACACACATAGACACTCCTACTCACATATGTGATTGTAAAAACATGCATTACAAAACCACATTTACACGCAAGCACACACTCACAAACATTTATAGCATTTTTTAGAATGATTACTGATTTTCTGATCACACACACACATATATGCACACAGTGCATACACATTGACTTCCCACTCACACAGATACCCAGCCAGCTCTGACAGGGGCCAGTAAACTGCGGTGTAGTGTTTTTGTTATACATGGACTCCAGGCAGAGCTGCAAACACAAACTGAGGCTCAACTGTTTGGACAGATGTGCTCCCAGTCCTTCCATTGGACACAGAGCCTGGGCTACCAGCTGCCCCGCTTTGACCTCCCAACCTTGACCCTTTGGCCCTCACGACATGCCTTTTCAGAGCAACATTGGAGTATGGTAACAAATGAAAGTGCTATCTGTCTGTTGTTAAGCTCAATGAAAGTGTAGCTTATCATTTTGGTAGTTGTGTCTAAGTGTGAGTGTATATTATCAATTGATTTGGACAGGTTAAATTAAAAGTCAGATGCCCATACATGAGTAAAAGTATTCCAATTTCCAATTCACAAGTGATTTTTATATGGAAGCAAAGGAAGGCCATACTATTTAAATGTTATAAGCATAACTACTTGCTAAATCTAACCACAAGGAAAAGTCGTACATTTGGGGAAATACACATATTTGCTTTCTTGCCCGAGAGTTAAAAGAGAAGATTGATACCACCCTCCAGTCTGTAGGCAAATATACAGCCAGTAGCCGGTTAGCTTATAAAACCAGTAGCTTGTAGCTTCATATTTACCACACAGGCAAGAGAAAGGTTTCAAACTTCTCATCTATCTCTTGGGAATAAAGCAAATAAACTATTTTCCAAAAAACTGTTCCTGTAATGCTGAAACTTAAATATCGCTGAATGGATAGCACTGAAATATTTTACTTTAAAAACTATTAATCTGAATGTATGTGGTTTGAATTCCCCTCTTTGAATTTTTCAGAAGATGATTTAAAGTTTTCCGAAACATCAATTGCTTATCTTTGACAGCAACTGACAGCAAATCAAACTTGATATTCAAGTTTGAATTGCATTTGGTGCATTTTGGTGTCTGAATTTCACCTATCCAGTTGTTTTGAATATTGGACTTTTCTATCTAAATTTGTGAACCCTAAAAACAATTCTTCAAATTGAGTTTTTAAATTGCACAACTTGAAATGATGTAGTGGAATTTTAAAGAGTGGAATTTAAATCACATAAATTCAGAAACTAAAATACTTGCTATCAGGTCAGTGGTATTTAAAATTCAAAATCATGTATTACGTATACAGTTGCTTACCGTCTTTTTTTATAAGTTTTTATAACTATTTTTTTAATATATATTATTCAATTATATTATTACTCAGTTATTAAAAAAGTATTGTCATCATGACTTTACCCATTTGTGACAACCCAGTTGTTATCCTTTCTCAGAGATGAATAGACTCGACATTTTCAAAGGCTTTCACCACATTAAAACTATTACAACCTTTTCACTTGTTTCACTATTGTCAGTTCCTGGTTCTACAAGCATCCCCCCTACTGCAAAATTGCCTCAGTTCCCACCTATTAACAGTTTCATGCCCATTATTCCCAGTTTCCTACTGTTCCTACTATCCCCTTCCTTCCCTGCAGGGATCAGGTGGGAATGATGCCTCTCCCTGCTCCCAGCTTCTTTCCACTGTGACTGAGTGATGGGAACAGCTAAAGTATGGCTGCTTTCTCATGGCTACAACATTTTAGTGTCACATGCTCTCACAGATACATGCAGGGATAATACTGGTCAAACACAAATGGAAGGAAAGTCACTCAGAGAGGCTGAGAAAGTAGAAAGAACAGTGAAATCATCTTTGCATATGGGGTCCAGATTTTTACAACATGACAACTTAGTTCCACCAAATTCCATTGGAATTCTTTATGAGATATTCTGCTAACTTACAAACAAATATATGGGACAACCTCCTTGGCAGAGGTGATAGTCATTGTTGTATCTTTGTCAACTAGCAAGATGCTGATGGTGCCTTTTGCATGTAGGCCGTGCCAATGAATGCAGTGTACATTTAAAAGTAAAAATAAATGGCAAGTGACCCATCCTCCCCAGGCCAACAGTGGCAGTTAGCAGTGCATGGGAAATGTGAATGTCAAATTGGGGACAAAAAGGCAGAAAGAAGAAGAAACAAGGCCAGGTGCTATTGTATCAGCAAGTATCATGTTTTAGCTTTTCAGAATGATTATTGAAATAAACCCTCAACCCTTTTTGGTAATGCCCCAGTTTAGCTCCTGTCTCTATGAAGTAATACAATTGAAGAAAACCACAATTAGTTTGTTCTCAGTCTTTTAATTTTTTTTAAAGACTATTTTTTCCGGCATTTTTTTGCCTCTTTTTGACAGTAACAGCAGAGGTGGGCGAGAGAGGGGATGACATGCAGCAAATGGAATCCAGTTGTTGCAGTAAGGACTGAGGCTTAATGGTACGCGCTCTACCAGGTGAACTACCGGGGCGCCCTGTTTGTTCTCAGTATTTGAAAAAAACGCAGCACTGGCTGGCTTTTGAATTTCTTATTAAATTTGAACCATTTTCAACTCTGTTCTATTCGGTGTGCAAGACATTTCACTCAACCTTGTAACCTCTGCCAATGAAATCATTTTTTACCTCCAGAACAGCTGTACCACTAAAACATTTTAATGGAGCCAAATTTCCAAGTTAAAACAACTTTCTCAAGCTGCACACCCATGCCCTCAAATGGATGCCAAGAGATATAATCCTTACAGTGTGTTGTGGGTCAAACCGAAGTTCTCCTCTCAGTCAGCCCTGCTCTGTACACCGCAACACCTCGTTCCTCTTCCTGTCAAGGAGCAGTGACTCGACTCTGGGGTGCTCTCAGATCGCTGAGGTCCTCCTCCCACTGCCGTGAACAACATGAGAAGGAACACTGCGAGCCAGGTGTCAGAGTCAGTCACTCTACAGGTGAAGGTCAAAGCAAAAACGGGCACAATCATATGTGAAATACACACACAAAAATATTTACTTTGTCTCTCTTGATTTCTCCTGTCTTACACATGCAAGACAACAAGAATTACTGCCATCCTTAAACACACACATTATAAACAAGTGCAAATGAAATCACAACTGGTCATCCCTTTTTGCACTCCAAAATCATGTTAAAATTATTTTTTAATTTACTGTTTTTACTGAAATACATTATAAACAAACTGCTAAGTGTAGTTTACAAGCCAAGTATAGACCGTGTTTTGTTAGCAGTGGTATTGAAGAGTAAGGACCACACCATTTAGCAAACTGACCGTTTTTATGCTGTTTAATGGGTTGTAGCTAACTAGCTCATTAGCTAGACTGAAAACTAACATTAACAGTGCACTTTTCCCATGCTGGATGTTTATTTGCAGTGGTGGAAAGTAACAAAGTTTTCTCAAGTACTGTACTTTTTTGAGGTACAGTTTTGAGTTACTTTACTTGAGTATTTACATTTTATGCAACCTTATAATTCCACTCCTCAACATTTCAGAGGGGAATATTGTACTTTGACAGCTGTAGTTACGAGTTACTTTTCAGATTTAGAGTTTACATGAAACATACATATTAAGATTATAAAATAGAGTGCATTATTAAAGATTAAACCAGTGGTTCCCAAACTTTTTGGCTTATGTCCTTTTATAAAAAATAAAAAAAAGTCTACTCCATGCTTCTTGTCATGTTTCAGATGTTTATTCTTCTTTCTCTACCCCCTCCCATTAATCATCTCATGACATGACCCAGATTTATCTTGTGACTCTTTAGAGGGGAGCCCTAGGTTGGGAACCACTGGACTAAACTGGCTACAACAGTAAAATCCTTCTTACACATTGATGCATCAGAATTAAAAATCTAAAAACGTCATATATAGTCACAGGGGACATTTAACTGAACAACCACTACTTTTACTACTTAGACTTTAAATGTACTGTAAGTCAGGGGTTCTCAACCTTGTGTAACTTAAGGCCCACTTCTGATTGTTAAAACATTTCCGAAGACCACCTTCCCAAATAAATGAGAAAAAATGGTTTTAGCGCCTCATTTGACAGGATTTCTCCACATTCAACACACTGTGCTGTCATTATGATTCCAGATTTAATGTATTCAGGCTCATATTTCCTCACCACGCGCTTTGGAGCTTTTATGGCGCCGGGTTGTCTTCTACATCACTTTTTCATTTAAAAAACCGATCCATTTTGTGTCACTGCAATCCGAACGTTACGTTAGGAAGTTTTTCATTTATGTGAATTCTTGAGCACATTTGGATATAAAAATAACTAGCTTTGTAAATTACCAAAAAAAAAATATATATATATATTTTAATCTCACCATTTGACAGTACCACTGCCATACGCAGCCCGCTAGATTGCGCTCTGATGCCCAACATTGGGCCCCGGCCCACTGGTTGAGAATGGCTGTTGTATGTAACATTTTACATGTATTAATCACTTTATATTGCCTGCGTGTGAAAAGACTGTAATGGAACTTTAAAAATGAGACCTTTCCCGACTTTCTCGGTGGCCTATAGCAGCCTGTGGACTCTTCAGCTCCAGTTCAGAATTCAGCTCCCCAACAGCCGCAATAAAAACAAAAGAACAAGAAGAAGAAGAAGTTCCTCACAACAGTAGCTAACGTTAGCTCAGAAACTGAGTCCGCTAACGTCAACAAACGACCAGGTAAGCTAACATCACTGCAAAGCATGTGAAATATACTGTGATTTTAGCTGGGCAATGTCAGCTAACGTTAGATTATTTGCTAACGCAGCATCCAGACTGCCTTAGCTTGCTTGCTCGCTAACGTTATCTCTATCAAAATAACGTCCTATCTGATCTATCACAAGGAGCCACTGTGTTTGATTATGATTCATAGAGAAGTCAGGCCTATAAATCATGCCCTGTAATGGCAAGATGCATTTATCTCCAATACTGTAGACATGTTTGTTTCCTCTCATGCTCAATCTCCTATTCTGTGGATTATATGCCCCTGTAAAGTCATTTCATTTCATTGAATATCATCAGCCTGATTTTTTTCCTGCCAAAATGACACCCATGCTTATACTTGCTGATGTAATGAATTTACCTACTGGTTGACTTGTCAGTTGTCTAGGTTCTAATTCTTACTTTTTTCTCTCTCTCTCTCTCTCTACATAAAGGACATGACCTCAGCTACATGAGCAATGACAAACAATGGGAGCAAGAAAAGAGAGAAGTCCTGAGAGTGTGGCTTACAGTACCATAGTTTGTTTATTATAAATAATCTCCTCTGTCTCTCCATCTACTGTTAAGGCTGTCAGTCGGCATCCAACGTTTGAGGGTGAGAGAGTTGACTCACTTTCAGTTCTCACAGCTCCATGTAGCGTCACACACTTCCCTTTCAGGACCACTTTGTCTCTTTTACGATGGGACGTCCTGCTCCAAGAGGCCGTCCATCTCACTATCTCAACCTCGGCACACACCGACACACACAAACCCTCAAGTGGGTGTTGGAATTGGAGGACAGCTTTGTATGTTGTGCACTGATACTAAACACACTCTCTGTCGAAGAAGGGTTTTTTTTTTCTTTCTTGCTTTGTTAGGCTAGGGGTGAAAGTTCATCCACAAAAGAAAGGGGGTCAGATGCATCGATTTGGCCTTATGAGGGTCTGGAAAGGGGGAGGGAGGATCGGCCTTTGGAGGAGAATGATCTCTTAGTCACTGTTGCAGTTTCGTACTGGGACTGACTGACTCTGACGGTGTTTACTCGAGCAGTGGGAGGACACAGGGGTATCAGCTTACGTGAGTACTCAACTGGGAGCTAACCAGGCTTCCTATTCAGCCAGCACTGTCAGTCAATATCTTCCCCTATTCATAAAAAGGTCACTGGCCAGATCCCAGGGCAGGGAGGCTGGCTGGTACTGTCAACTGGGATTGTTGCTGGGGTTTGTTTATGTGGTAACCCCATTGTCCTGGGATATAGTGTATAGAAGTGGTTTTAAGTCCTTTTTAATCATTTAAGAGAGTGAGTAGCTTAAAGGTCTTATTTTTGTCATTTTTGGCCATCATTCCTCTTGGTAATAACAACATTGTACTCACCAGAGTGTAAACGCTGAGATCTGAGAGGGTGGTGACATGGCCACGAAGAAGTCAGTCAGGGTCAAGAAATGTGAGTAGAAAGAATGTTTAAAACTATGAAAATAAGTCCTGAGACATTTTATGAACTGACCACCTTTGTGGTATGTTGTCTTGTTTGCCCGTGTAATTGTTTTTACATAGGATGCACAAAAAGACACCTAAAGGATAGATGCTCTAAACACAACTGTGCAATAAAAAAAGCAAAATGTGGACTATGAAATGGTAAAGCATTTCACTAAGACACATAACAACAATAATTGTTTATTAAGAATTGAAGGATTGGAATGGGTCAAACCTAGTAGGGGTGAACTCCTCCAGAGACACTTTTTGGATTTACGAATCAAAAACAATCAATCAAAACAGTATACCCAGGCCTAAATGAAGACACTGATTTCAAACAAATGTTTTGTTTGTTTGTTTTGTATAGTATGTTTTTAATTTGAGTCAATAATCCTGATTATCCATATCTGCTGTTTTTGATTTATTGTTTTGGACTTTTCAGTTTGTTGGTTTGTGAAATCTTGGGGAAGTAATCTCTGATTGACACTCATTATCTCTCACCTGTTGTCCCCATTATCCAATTACAATAATTCCCAGTAACACCGTTGAATGAATTTATAAAAGGGTCGGGCCAAGTATTGTCTCTTCATATGAAACCTTGATGAAGACCTGCCAAGGTCAAACTGGTCTCGTTTTTAAATTGTCATGAACAAGCCATGTAACTAATAAAGGGTTTTTTTTTATCAAAACTCCACTCCTGAGTGCCTGAAGTTTGCTTTGTTGCACATTTAAACAAGAAATACGCTTGTGTATCTAAGAGTAGGGCAAGCCTCAATAAATGAAGTCTGTCTGCATTTGTATGTGCATGTATATCAGTGTGTTTGTGTCCTGTGTGCGAGCGATTGTTGTTTCACACACGACGACGGACCCACACAGCTGGCTGCGCTCTGATGTGGAACACATGCGTTTTGCATTTAATCTGATTGCAATGTGTGTGTTAGTGTGACTATGAATCAAAGCGAGAAGCTTAAACTGGGACATAAAGGGTGATCCTGGCAGTGTGAAACACAACTTGACAGGACAACTGGGAGGGTATATTACCACAAAGTCACCACAGTGTGTGTGTGTGTGTGCGTGTGTGTGTGTGTGTCTGTGTGAAATCTCTTCTCTGAGCTGGACTCTTACTACTGAGCTTCTGGTCACCACAGGGCGTCGTTCTCAATACAGCAGCCTTATCTGAGCAGCAGTTACACAAACAACGTTCACAGGAAACAACACATCTGATAATTGAACAGTTAATAACAGGACTTTAAAGCTGCTTCAAGCAGAGTGGGAAAGTATGAGCACAGGACTTCTCATCAGCTAGAGTCACATTGGCATTGGCTCCCCCACACAAACACTGGCAGGCATACATGATGAGAATAAGGTGGTGAGTGTGTTTGGGAATTATCTGGTAAAGGCTGCCCTCCAGTGGACAAATGAGTTTTGTGTTTTTAATGTACCTATTGTTGAGTCTGTGTTTCGTTCTGTCTGTTGTGTATGTGTTGCTGAGTTCTATGTATTTTAAAGGCCCATCTAGGGACGGGCATTGTAAATTAGCTGTGACAGCATCAATATCAAAACACATATCATTAACAACAAAATACATTTAAAAAAAAGAAAAGAAAGAAAAAAGAAAAATTATAATAACATATCCATTATCTATACTACTTATCCTCAGAGGGTCCCAGCTGACATTGGGCGAGAGGCGGGGTACACCCTGGACTGGTCGCCAGTCAATCACAGGGCTGACACATAGAGACAGACAAACATTCACACTCAGTCACTTTAGAGTCATCAGTTAACCTGCATGTCTTTGGATAGTTGGAGGAAGCCAGAATAGCCGGAGAGAACCCACACAGACACGGGGAGAACATGCAAGCCACGCAGAAGGGCCCCAGCCGACTGGTGGGGTCAAGCCGGGAACCCTCTTGCTGTGAGGTGACAGTGCTAACCACTGCACCCATATGCCGCCCATAATAACATAAAAAATAACTTTATTATATTACTTTATTATCCTTAAACATCCTGTGACCCCTCATATGTACCTTGTGACATATGAGTTCCACTCTCTTAGACTAGTGGACAGAAGTATTTCATGCTACCATCACAATGTCAGTAGTTTACATGTTTTAAGACATGTTTTAATTTTATTTGACTTTGGGGGTTTTTTCCAGTTTGTTCAAAGGTTTTCAACACACAGCAAATATATTTGGATGAATGGAGAGAGGAGAGTGCCAAGACCATGTTAATGGGACTGTATTGCCACCAAGGGCAGTAGATGTTGAAGAAACAAATGTCCATGCAAAAATGTGTCATTTTTGACAGAACCCTAGAAAGTTCTACACAAATTAATTAAAAAACCCCTCCATTAATAAATATGTTTTGGTTATTGTTACTTCACTTGGATGTTTGACCTTCACTGTGCAGAGTAGATGTTTTTCACAGAAGACATTTTGACATGTCACAGTAGGAAAAGCACATGTGTAAATAATAAAATGAATGATGGCTGAATTCCATTTAGCTTCTTCAGTTTCAGGCTATGTTTTTGTGAAGCCATTTCAATTTTATGTGTGAAAATGACATGCGTCCACATTAGTGTTTCCAGGTCATTTTAGTAGAGGCCTCTGTCCACAGTGAAACACCCGAACAACATAAAAACAGCTAAAACTCTTCTTCGCCCTCTTTTCAGTTGGCAAACAACAAACCTGCATCCCAGCCAACATGTGGTAAGGAGTGGGACAGACAACACAGCTGGCCAAATTATTATTTAATGGACACATAAATAAAATATTATTGATAATATTGAACTAAAGCTCCAGGCACTCACTCTAAACTGTTCAGTCTCAGAGAAAAATAACAGATAAAAATGTGACGGAAATGAAACTTTAAAAAAGAGGACGTTGTTTGTGTCTATTTATGAGCTTCCAGTTATGAAACTCACATATTGGCACTTCGGCATCATACGTCGAATTGCAAATTAATTTATGAATATCAGGTTCAAGTACGGGTCTATTTCGGATCAGGTCAAAAACGTTGAACCTGTGAAGACCTCCATTTTAAAGCAACAACTTTGAGGTGTTCAACTGTTCAGACTTGTTTTTAGCCATGCTAATGCTGTGGTTGTCCACCACTCAACAGCTCCTGGATGGATTGCCTTGAAGTTTTTGTACAGACATTCATGATTCCCAGACGATGATCCCTACCACCATGGGGTTGACAATTTTGGTTCAGCGTGAAATACCTCATCAACTACTGGATGAATTGCCAATTTGGTACAGACATTCATGTTCCCCTCAGGATAAATTTTAATTACTTTGGTGATTTCTTAACTTTTCATCTAGTGCCTTCATCGGGTTAAAATCTGTTCAATGCTTTGATTGACCAAATACCTGCAGAACTAATGCCATGCCCACCATCTTCAGTTATATTTGTGTGCTAAGTGCTAATTAGCATGCTAACATGTTAAACTAAGATGGTGAACATGGTGAACATTGTACCTGCTAAACATCATGTTATCATTATTATGTGCGCATGTTGCTATTCAGCTCAAATGACGTGTCTCTCTGATGATGACCAGTGGAAATAACCAAAAAAGCCCCTTACTGAGCAGACTGTTTCCAGAGGCAATATTTCTGGGTGATGAAAGATTGGAGTTCTTGAACACATTGCACGTGATCTCTTTCAAACCCTACAGTGTATGTTTAAAAGTGTATGAATATCAAGAAGAAAATCTGTTCATTTCTCAAAAAGGGTCTTTAGACAAGTGTTTGAATGGTTGAAAGGTTTTCACTGATGTGTCCTTTCTGCTGTCAAGAGACAGAAGAGGAACAGAAACGTAACATTTCCGTAATATTATTCTAGAGAATCTGTGCAAGAGGATCCAACCCATGCATACAATGAAGTGACATTTTATATTAACTTTCATGTGACCATATGAAAGTTAATATAAAATGAATCAGTCAGACACTGTTAAGGACAGACTACACTCTTGTCAAATGACAGTTTGTTATTGAAATGAGTCCTGACCAACAACAACAAATGGTTCTAAAGGTATAGCCATTGTTGAAGTCTTTGAATGTTCTGGGCAAATTGCATTTAATGTTTTGTGTGTTTCAAGTGGTCAAAAGTCTAGGCTTTCGTTTTCTTATCAGCAAACATTATACCAATTGATATCAAAGGAAACACTAAAGCACCAGCACTACAGCTTAACACGAAGATGAAAGTAATGGCTGTTTCTCCTCTATGGTTTACGTGTCATTGAAACAGGACACTGTCTGTGGTAAAGGGGTTTCTCTACCACTTCACACATAGTCTGTCTACGAAACAGCATCCTCACCCTCTGCAGAACAAGTTTGCTTTATTTTGTCCTCTCGTCTCTTTCGAGGCAGGTCTTAGGCTCAGTTCGTGGACCAACAGGAACACAGCTGTTGGCCCCCTGATCAAAGCAGACTGGGGCCTGAGCACTGCCAGTCCCAGTGTTCAGCAGCGCCATTCTGTTTGGGATTATCACACCTGTGGTTCAGGGATTAATCCCAGCAGAGACATGGGAACCAGGGGCAAGGGGGCTCCAAAGGTCCAGTGTAGAAAGGGAGGAGGGGCGCATTGACCAAGTGCATCCCAGGACTTGGCCCCCAAATGTTAAAAGGCACCTAGGGCTCATGGGGGCAAACAGGTTAGAAAGCTGGGAAGCAGGTGGCTTCGTCATTTAAGCCATACTGGCTCTGAATGATATCCCCTGGCTGCTGCTTTGGTGACTGTTTTTTATGTTACATGTCAGTTTTTTCTCTGTTTTCCCACCAGTGACTGAACTAACACAGAATTTGAATTTGGGCAAAAAGGACAACACTGTGGTTAAGCAGAAATAAGACAGTGTTCTCTGTTGTAGCCTCACATTGTGATATAGACTCATAAAACAGGTGTATGCAGCTGTCTGCCTAATAAGAATGTAACAGTGGAAGAATAGCAGAACAGAAGTCTCATCTCATGAATCAGTTTTTACAGCCGATCCTAATTCATTGGATTTTGACACATTCTCCAAAACATACCCTGTTGACAGTGCAGTTCTGGTGGGTGCCCTTCCCTCAAATGGAAGTTCCAGTTTGAAGCGCTAGTGGTAACAAGACTAAGGCTCCATTTACACTTGTCATTTCAACTTTCATTTACACTTAGCGGTATGCATCGCGATTAGCCAGATGACAAATCTGATTGCAATCCCTCTTCTTTTTCCCGGGCTACATGCAAATCAGGGTTGGCTCTTCTACAGTTCAGAGGCTGCTAGCAATATACCTGAAGTTGTACAGCTACAATGCAACAATATTTGTATCAGCTCTGGGCAATAAATACAGTTTATGTTATTGCGTGGTATTGTGTAAAATGTAAATCGATTGTCGTGTCCTGCTCCATCTGGTAATGTAACTACCTTGCTACCCCAGGTCATGATAGTAACAGTAACTGCAACAAGTCCGGAATGAGACAGCAGTGAGAAATGCCAATAAGATACAATAATGAATGACAAACCCAATCCAACACAAGAGATGTGGCATTATTTTGTTGCAGTGTTTTTTGTTTTGTTTTGTATTTTAAAAAAATGTATTCAAATCGTGGATCATGCAAGTAGGAAAATGAATATAACTATTGAAAAGTCAAAATGTTGTTTTTCTGACATGTCACAGTAAAATTTGTTTAAAAAAATAATTTATTCTCTCTATAAATGCATGCATGTTGCTGCAGTGTCAGGTTACTGACATGTTTGAACTACGACAAAGATTGCACCCAAAGTCATATTGTGACATCTCCTCTTGATTTGGTTTTTATTGTACACAGCTGTCTAGGTGAATGAAATGTTACTGACTGACCAAGTAAGGTCTTTAATAATTCGTTATTGGCTAAAGTCTGACCCCAGACCCTCCAAGTGTGACCCTAGCAGTGTCATATATCTGTGCTATATCAGCTTTCTTTCTTCTACTGACCATGCAGAAAATCCTCTCCTTGTTTGTTTAGCTAATTTGAATGGCATTTTTCCCAGTTTATTCCTCCTGAGCCAGTTTGTCTAACAGCTTATTTCCCATTAGACATTTGGCCCTTTCTCTGGTGCCTTCTGAACTCCTCCTACACACACACATGTGCACACAAATACACACACCATCCCAACAACACACACACTACCACTAAAAGCTCTTGTGCACTCACTTTGTTTCGAAACACTGGACAGCCCTGCACTCCGCTCTCACAGCATCACACACAGACATACGCACACACACACAAAACAGGTCATATCATTAATGCAGCCAGACAGGTTGCATCTTAAAATATCTATATTTTCCCAGTTCAGTTCCACGAAAAACTTAAAATACACTTAATACAGGAGGGTCAACCCAGAGTAAGAGGATGAATTATCTTGGTTGAAATAATTTCTTAAAGAAAAAATCAGAGGCCAGATGTATAAATAATCCCATTTACACTGAGTCACTTCAAGTGTCTATGGTGGATCAGATAGCTATCTGATCTCAAAAAAGCTAAGTGTAAATTCATCAGAGAAGCATTCAAGACGAATTGAAATTCGATTGTTCTAACCACCTCTGGAGGAGGTGTGAGACGCATTCAGATGTTGAAAAGGTGGAAATGCATCCGTCTCTCCAAGACACATACGTAATATTTACTCCTCCCATAGTGCAACTACGTCTGTAAACAGTCTGTGGAAATATCCACGCACTGTCTGATTTTCTTAATACATCCATTGGCTGTCTCCTCTGTCCTTGTGATCACAGCAGCTGAAGTTACACTAAAATGACACTGAAATTAGTCGTTGTTCTCGGTCTCATTAAAGCAACTTGGAAAAACAACTCCAGTGATTTCTACACACATGATACAAGGCGCACCAAGCTGCTGCAGCGTTTATCTGATCCCTGATCAGTTCAACTGCTGATTGATCTGTGTGCGTGCGAGAGCGACATGAGTTAGAGATTTATCCATGTGTTTGTGTTAAGTCATGGATAGTTGTTAGCTAACACTAGCTAAACTGTTATTGTAACTAAACTGCTAAAGTGCAGAAGTTATTCTTCTTCAGGTGTTTTTGGCATTTACCAAACAGTTTCAGGTGCATTACCCCTTCCTTGTGGACTAGAAGAGGGCCGACCCTGATTTACATGTAGCCGACTGCAATCAGATTTGTGATCTGCTCAACAGAGACACATGTATGTAAGTCTAAGTCAAAATGAAAGTGTCTTAAATCTCTTTTATCCAGATACGAGACACTTGAAATGACAAGTGTAAATGGGACCAATGATGCATACACACAGAAAACAAGCAAACATAATTTCCCAGAGACTGTCCTCCCCTGAAAGACAGCAGCATTGGTCGTTGGTGCAAACAGCTTATAATGTCAGACCGTTACATTTTATTGATAGGTGACCTCTAACCTGATAAACTGGCAACATATGATCTTTGACCTTCCTGACCAATCAAAATGAGATGAGCAGAGAGAGAGGAGTGGCCCACACATTTCACTGAACTTCACAGCCCTAGTAAGTCATGCAAGTTTGTGTATTTTATTTTGTTATGTTTTGTTATTTAAGTGTAATTATGATGATTGCAATGTATTAGTCACTGAATCCATTCTGAATCTGAATCTGAATTCAAACAGGTCATTACGGTTCTAATATTTGATTTTTTACCCATGTTCAAAGAAACGTTTGAATTTGAACAGAACCACTTCCTCAGTGGTGGAATACTTAATTTCAGGGTGGCTCAGTGTTTAACACCAGCAATTCACAGCAAGAGGATCCTGGATTCAAACCTTGCTCAGCCAGAGGGGAAGTTTCGGTGTGGCCCTGTGTTTGTGAGTTTCCTACGGCCGCTCTGGTTTCATCCTACAGTCCACAGTTAAGCCGGTCAGGTCAAATGGAAACTCTAAATTGTCCATATGCAAGTGTGTTAAACTGGTGACCTGTCCAAGGTGTACCCTGCCTGCCTCTTGCCCAGTTGAAGAGGCTCCAGGACCCCACAACCCTAAGAGTGTAATAGGTCAAGGTATAGAAAAAGGATTGTCCAAACTTGATTTGGTCTAAGACTTTATCATTGTTGATGTGACCCAGCTTTTCTTGTTCCTCAAACTATCTAGACTGGCCCTGTTTACCACTTTTAGTGCTAGCACAGTTAGTTAACAGTTTTTGCAGTTGTTATTTAACACTGGTTTCTGGGTAACACTAACATTGGCCGGTGAGTCAGCCCCATGATCATGTTGACTTTTATCGATCTTTGCTCTTATTACCGGCGCCAAATGTTGAATATATCATTCCAAAACCATGGGCATTGGTGTGCTGCTATAACAGCCTCCTCTCTTCTGGTTTCAGTCTTTCCACCAGATTTTGGAACCTGGCTGCAGGGATTTGCTCCCATTCAGCCACAAGAGCACTGGTGAGGTCCACTGGTGATGTTGGGCTTCAGAAACAACAACTAAGTTGGACTTTGTCAGGTGAGGAAGAAGGCTGTCTGGTTCACCTATGAATCCAATTTGAGTATGTACCTGGAATTAGAAAAGGCAAGCTTTTCAGTCATAAAACAGTTTTTCTCAGGAGAGACTTCAGTATGAGTGAACAAATATTTATTGACACGTGCATAATAAAAATGAGAAATGTAAAGAGTCTTTGGCAATTAGACCCCATCGTGACGTCATCAAAATTTAATGGGGGTTGAGAAGCCGTGAGATACCCCCCCGATGGAGTCTAGATGCTGGCGATGGTGGTGGAAGGATAGCTGAAGATCTGGATGTGATGAGGAGTGGGCTTGATGAGCTCAACCAAATGACTGTTTGGTCCAGTCTCAATGCTCTCATCAACCCCGTTTCCAGCTGTTATCACAAAAAGAGCTCTGATAAACCAACTGCACTCCTACCCCGCAGCAAACAGCAGACAGACACAGTTAGCGACTAGATGGTGAACATAGGTGAGCATTTAGCAGCTAAAGAGACAGGTATTTTTTCTCAGGAGTTGGTCAAGACCAAAGTAAAGCTACAAGGAGGATGAATATTGGACTTAAACTCACCAGGAGAAAACAAACACCTGGACAAACCAGCTGGATGTGTCATGAGGCAACATTTGCTAGCACGTTAGCCATATTAACTTTATATGGCCATGTTTTGTCAAATGTGTGTGGTTAGTTCTGCCCTTAAGTGCCCAAAAAAACTGATTAATATTGCTTTAAATTAAAATGTAGGGTCACCCTAAATGTAAAAACAATTTGTTTAACGCTGTTTTTTAGCCATGTTACAACCATAGCTCACCCTGTTACAATTGAGACTCACATGCGTTTCAATTGTAACATCGGACCACTTTCCGTTTAGTTCCTCGCATGTAGGTCATTTGCTTGAAAATATTATTGTAGCAAGGTTGCTACTAGGTGCCCCTCTGACAGGTGAAAACACAGGATCACACACTGTTACTGGACTGAACACAATTCTTTATTTATACTTTTTACACGATTGGAGGATCACTCCACTGGCCTCCCAGTTTCAGTCCTCTCCTCACTAGCTGAGATCTCTCCTTCCAGCTCCCAGTCTCTCCCGTGTGTCAGCCACCGCACAGCTCTTCCTGCTCCTACTAAATAGAGCCCATGATTACTGATTGTTCCCCACCTGGGCCACCCAGATCGCTGACACTGACTCCTGAGCCACTCCCCCACTCTCTCCTCTGCAGCTGAACACAATCAACCACACTCCACCACCACAATTACATATGTAGGTAAAGAAATCTCTGAGTAAAAGAGTGAAAAGTGAAATATGTTACAATTATGGCGACTCTAACCTACTAACAAATGGACAAGGCTGTTATTCCTTCCACACATTCATGCTATCTTCTGCCCAGTGACATGTTTCACCAGTTAGATATTTGAAAAATTCAGTACCCAAAAATTGTCAATAAATGGAGACAACTCACATTTGATGTGCTACGAACCGCAGCTCAAGCTAGTAGACCAGCAGTAGCCACTATCAGACCTATAGCCCAGCCAGGGAGGCTCCCCTTTGCTTCACCTGTAGGCAGTGAGAGGAAGAAAAAAACAATTAGCAAAAATCTAAACTTTTCAGTTCTCTTCCTGTTTTGTTCCTCAGCATGAATCATGGTGGAAACAAGTGGCGTGCTTAAAAATGAGAACTGCTTTTATTAGCCAGACTTTCACTGTTGAGCAATACAAATTACCTCAATAGAAGGCTTTATTTTAAATATGAATCTGTCATTGAATTGTATCTGTCAACTAAACAAGCCATAATGTATTGAATTCATGAATCAATCAGTGTTTACTGGCTATGGTTTGGTTATAGTTAGTAATAAAAATATATCGCATGTAATCCTGTGTTTAAAGTTTTGCAAATCATACATTTTCTATAGAATCAATATCTCTTCATATGTTACAAAATGGTATTGCATTACATGCATTACAGTCTTACCCCAGCAGGTGTCAGCAGCACCACATGATTAGGTTAATGGTCACACAATGTAACCTCCTTATGTGTCTCTGTGATTTAGGTCAGACAGTCGTTGTGAACATACATTTTCCCTAACCTGACCACGGTGGTCTTATTTCCTCCAGGTTTCAGAAGGACAAATATGAAACAATCACCACAAAATAAAGATCTGCTTATCGCCCATTTTGATTGAACATGGCTAATTATTATTAATTAGAATTCATTAATTAAATTCATTATTATACTTTACACTCATTGCTTTTTAAAGAAGAGAAACATTCATGACATGTCTTGTTTGCCTTGATCTGTATTTATATGTACTAGAAGTGCATGTGAAGTAATATACATAGAGACGACACCAATACTATTGCTACAGTAGTCTCATTTACATTACAGTGAAACTTTAGAATTCATGTAGTTTGCTCTTCTTTCACTCAATACTGTAATTAATTACTTGACCTCCAATAACTCTTAAATGGGTTACTTTTTAAGGCATCAAAGCAGTTTTAAGTTTCTCTGGACTTTATCAAGTTGCTTCACATTATCAGTGTCTGTTGATATCGGAGAATTAAAGGAAACATTTTTTTTACATCCTAAGTTGTTGTTTTTTTTGCAGTTTTAGCCAAAATGTAACACTTTTTAACACATTGTCCATTGATAGTGGTTATTTTACTTTATTTGGGACAGTAAAATTATTTTGTTTAAAACCCCCTCTTGATGTAAACTACATGCTCTTTAAGTCTGTCTAAGGATGTACCGACACCCTGTAATAGGAGCTGTGTGCTTGTGCTGAAAGAACACATTTTCAAAGACTTTTTTTTTTGCATCAAACTGACTAATTGTTTTGTTGCCCATAATTCAAATATCACATGGTTGAGTTGCCTTGCTGATTGGCGTCTCTCTTCTTTCCAGCACCAAATAAAGTAAAATTTTGGTCACTACTATTTGTAGTTTAACTTTGTTACTGTTATGTATTACCCACTGGCATAAAGCATTAATTAATAAAACAAAACATGATGATACACAGCTGTGTAAATGGCACCATATGAGGGTCCATTTTGGCCAAGTTTTAACACAGGAAATGAATGGGTAAGGGATACTGCATGGCGATATACAAGACTCTGGATAACTGCGGAGCTTCTATTAACTTACCTTTGTTTAAAACTTGGGTGGCAATCAGAGTCACATTTAGGGTAGGGTTGTGGATGAAGCAGTTCACAGATCGATATTGACCTCCAGGGATATCTATAGTGCTGCTGAAACTGTAGAGTTGGTCTTTAGGGTCCTGCACTGCTGTAGTGTGTACATCCCTCTGGTCTAAAGAGTGTTGTGAGTTGTCAGAGAGGTGCTGGAGGCTCCACTTTACCAAAGGCTCAGGAAATCCTCTTTGTGTAGTGCAGACTGCAGTCATTGTTTCTTCATTCACAGTCAGGCTGATGATCTTGTTAGGAACTGGGAGTAAGAGAGTGTAGTTAAGGTCACTGACAAAAACACAATTTACTGATATTACTTTTAAAGCAATAGAGATCTTGGGAAATGCACTCATTTGCTTTCTTGCTGAGGGCCAGATGAGAAGATTGATACCATTCTCATGTCTGTACAGTAAATCTGAAGCTATAGCCAGCAGGCAGTTAGCTTAGCTTAGCATAAACACTGAACACAGGGGGAAACTAGCTTGGGTCTGTCCAAAGGTAACAAAATCTACTTACCAGCACCTCTAACTCACAAATGAACATTTTATCTCTGAAGCTACAGCCAGCTTGCAGTTAGCTTAGCATGAAAATAGTAGAAATAGTACAGCACATAATCTTCTGTGAAACCATAACTTGTGGTTTTAACACTTTTGTATTTGTACAAGTTATACAAATGAAATAACTTCTTAACTAGTGAACAGAGGTGCTGTAGGCCTTTGGACAGAGCCACGCTAGCCGTTTCTCTCTGTTTCCTGTTTTTATGTTAAGCTAACCAGCTTCTGGCTGTAGCTTCACATTTAACAGATAGAGAGGTATTGATCATCTCATCTATCAAATTATTCCTATAAAGAAAAGTGAAATCTCCATTCTTACCTGCAACATGGAAAGTAATGTGGCAGATTTCCCTGTGTTCAAGACTGTATCTCCTTATTCCTCTGCTATCAATAACTGCTGCAAAAACCTGGAAAACTTTTTGGTTATCTTCAAGTGTTGGGTTTTTAACTTGGACTGAAATGTTTCCTCTAACCATGTCCTGTGGAAAGGCTGTGATTCTGTCTCGATAAAGTTCATTTACATGCTCTGGCATTTCCTTTCCTTTATTAAAAGAGTACAAAACATACTTTCTTTCATCTTGCCAGTAAAAGCGTAGATTCTTTGAGTCAGTGGGAGTGGTGGTCATCAGGATACATGGGAGTACCGTTGATTCGCCAACAGTAGTGTTGACATCAAGCACCACTGTTGCACGACCAGGCACTGTATATAACAGAAAATAGATGGATTCTCAAACATTCCCTGTGTCTAGCCTCACGCACTGCCGTGTCATTACTGGAACACAACACTGAACATCATACACTTCATGTTTTATGCTCATTTAAGATGAAATCGTTTTAGTTCCAAAGCTAAACATTTTACAAATGCCAGATATAAAAATAGATTACAATGTATTTCTGTCATGTACACACACACACACACACACAAAAAATGCAGAAAACTTACCAAACAGGAGACAGTATACTACTAATACAACAAACATTCCTGAGAGGACGAGCTCACTTGTAACACACACCAGAGAGGAAAACAAACATGTGCCAGCTGGACCAACACGTACTAATGATTTTAAAGTTGGACGTTCACGCAAAGTGAAGACGCACATTACCAGATTGCTATTTCCTCTTCTGACATAGACAGAATGCATGCTGACTAATCATTTTGTGCATAACAACTCATCAGCAACTTATCAGCTATGGAGATGATGGCAGTTTGATTTGATAGAACAGGCAGAAAGGCACAAGTCTTTAAGTAGAGACACTTATCACGTAATGCTTTCTTATGATTTTTCATCTTTATATTTGTCTGTTTTTGCTTCTCCTGTTGTCTCAGAGCTGCCCACTAGTCTCGTGCTCAGTGTGTTTTTCTGCCCTGCTTTCATTAGCAGCACATTAATCTGCTCTGGCCTCCCTATGTAGTAAATGCTACGAAGTGTCATGTCACTCCAAGCATGTGAAACCATAGTGTATGCATTAGAGTAGGGTGTGCACAAAAATACAGGACAAATCGCATCCTGTATTGACTCAATAAGGGACAGAACATTTGATTTTTCAATATGGGACAATCCCGTATTATACATGACGATCCCGTAGAATACGGGACGGGTGGCAACCCTACTCTCACTGGTGTGAAAATATGTTTATTGTTGTATAAGTTTAATATGGTTTCAGTTAAGGATATTACAGCCCAGTACACAGTCAAGAGTGATAGCAGAGCTGATGAACACTGAGTGAACGCCAGACAATGATATGAACGTGTTGATGACTGTTATTATTAATATGTTTTGCACAGGTAACACCTGAAATTAAATGTGTGTGCACCAGTATGGACGTGTTTCAGTGTGAATCTGTAATATAAACGCTCAAGTGCAAATATGCCGTGTGCAGGGCAGTGCAAAGGATTCAAAGAGGATGTGTGCAACAAGGCCGAGGATATACAGAGGACAGAGTTCATCATCCTGATGGCCTGAGGATAGAAACCTTTTCTGTGTTAGACTTCTGGCAGAGGCGTTTGCCTGAGTGCAGAAGAACGGTCCATTGTTGAGGTGGTGGTGGCCCTTAATAAGTAAGCATTTCTTACAGTCAAATTTCAACCAGTTATTGAAATAGAAGAGGTTTTCAGCTGGAAATTACAGGAAAATTCTGTCATGACAACACATCCCTCTTAAAGACAACAACATCAATCCATGCAGGAGTTGACAGTGTGAGCTGAATTCACCATCAGTTCTTCCACGTTTCAGTGTTAGTATTAATTGAGTTTCAACACCATCTACTGGTGACATATCATATTTTTTATATCTGACCCTGACCCTGTGCATGTTGGACCATGACTGACTTTCAAACTAGTCGTGATGTCACTAAATCATGCTCGTATGTACACATCTTTAACTCAGATTTAAGGTGAGCACAGAGGAACTTTCCCCCTTCACAAGATGAATGTGAAAACAGCCTTCTAGTGTCAAACTCTGCACATACATCATTCTGCACAGTGAAGCTCAAACACCACAGTTAAGTAATAAGCAATAAGCAAAACACATCATGCTTTTTGAATTCATGATTGGCATTTATGTGGCAGGTATCAAATAGGAGTGGTGATGTGATGTGATTATGGGAAAAATCATTATTACTATTATTTAGAAATATTGTTTGATTCCACTGTGTTGACTTTATGCCAGTTCCTCTTCTGGATCAAAGTTTCTCTCAGAACATCAGAGACATTTGTAGCTTTGGACATCATCAATCACGAGATAATTCAAAACAATGTTGAAATACTAGGTGGATTTGGTTACCTTGGGACAGAGCCAGCCTAACTGTTTCCCCCTGTTTCCAGTCTTTATGCTAAGCTAAGCGTCTCCTGGCTCCAGCTTCATATTTGGCGTACAGACATGAGAGTGCTCCCACTCTTCTCATCTTTCTCTCAACAAGAAAGTGAATAAGCAACTAATAAGTTACTAATAAGTACTGTTACTCTGGAAAGAAAATAATGGAATATATGTATTTTTGTGATCAACTGTAACAGTGAATTATATGTATTAACACAGTTAGGTTAGGTTAGGTTAGGTGGTTAGGTGCAACACCAAAAGCACATAGGAAATGACTTTTTTTTTGCTTTTGTTACTTCTCCGACTAGGTGCTGTGTCATTTAATTGTAACCGCTGGTACACATTCTAAACATTGTAGACAGAGCATTTATTAGCCTGTGCTCAGTATCAATGTTGCTTTTGACACTACTGACAATGGGATCTCTTTGGACAGACTCAGAGTGGGTGCCACTGAACATGCATGGTTTAATTATTTATTATCTGTTTACTACAAAGGTCTCTGTCCCCATATATGATCATAAAGTTAACTTATTATTGGCGCTATTATTGGTAATATGTGGTATCTAGTTAGTATAGCCGCTGTAAGCAGCTGATATTATATATTTATTCACTAAAATAACACAACAAACAGTATTTGATTAAAAAGACTGACATGCAATGCATATTACTGATTCAAGATTCAAGTTTTATTTGTCACATGCTCATACAAGAAGACATTGGGCACCATGCATACAACATTTTCATATTCTTATGCTTTGCTCCTACCAATGTTCCAAGTCAGATTAATGAAACTAAATCACTTGTTTCAGCCTGAGAAATACCACCTGTTCATGAGTACCTGTGTGTTCACAAGATGTCGATTAGCATAATCTACGCCTCTCTGAGTTAAGACTTGTGGAGTATAGAGACATTTGCCTGAGCATAGAAGCTGAAATAGTCCATTTCTGGGCTGGTGAAGATCCTTTATAGTCCTACTAGCTCTTGTTCTACACCTTCTGGTCCTTCTGTCGCGGGCCAGCTTCCTTCCTGGTGTTCACCTGCTTCAGAACCCTCTTCACATCATGTTTGGAGAAGGTGAGTGAGCACTCAGCACTGAAGGGAGAACGCAGTCCAACCACACCAGCACACGAGCTAATGATGGCAGTGTTAACATATAATTGACCGGTGTTGCTATGAAGCGCGTCATTACTTCCGTCAACCATTTTATTTATTGCAATGGCTCCAGCATCACCCCAAAGAGAGTATAGAGAGTACCTGTGCTGTTCCTCACCTGTAAATTAGGAACATAACATTTGCCATGTTGATTTACCAACAGGAAGAAACTATGGTAGGAATGCTTCACCACAGTTTAGTATTATATCAGCTGCCCAAACCATTGATCACTCAACAATTTTCTGAAAGAATTGAACTCATTCCTGTGGCACTATGTAGTGGCAGTCTCCGGAGTAACAGTGTTTTACTTTTCTGCAAATAAATATATGCCATCAGAATAATTAATATGTGCTACATAAATAAACTTTACTATGACATGGTTTTTATTAGACATGTAACCTGACTTTTCCTTTTGTGCTTTGCACTCTCCATTTTATACTGGCTGGTCCGATTGTCTACCTGGAATTATTTTTTTCTTCTTCTGTGGAGCCACACAAGTAATGACGCAGTGAAAATGAGTGCAAGAGGTACAATTACTGCAGTAACCAGATAATGGTTCCTCTGCTGGTCCTCTCCTGTAAATTAGGAGAAATAACACAGTAACAAATTATTTGACATGTTGCTTTACCTACATTTCCAACACCAAAAGTAATTATGCTTTAAACCTTACTATAAACAATATTTTTATATTATATTAACAATAGGTCAGATGACTAGTGTAATGTGAAAGGGGTCAGTCAGCGTTTTAGCGTCTTTCGGCTCGTTGTTTTGGTTTTACCGCCCGCAGTTTTACTGTTGTGATTCATTCTCACTCCTCTCATCACCCTTGTTTCCAGCAGCATCAGGCAGCTGTTTTCAGTG
>LKNJ01000946.1:0-115710 GCA_002120245.1 Maccullochella peelii
ACATTTACAAATCTTATTGAGACTATATTCACTCCATACTAAGCTTCCATGTTGTGCGTGCTGACATGGCATTTCTCAGCCTTGCACACAAAGCCCTCTGGTGCTCAGTGTCTTAAAGTTGGAGCATGTCTGTGTTTGTGTGCCAGCGTGTGTGCCATGTGCTCATGCGTGCAAACATGCGAGTACGTTTTGCTCGCTCACTCCCCCTCCCCCTCCCCCATCCTCACACACTCACATCACACTGTATGTGATCCCACAGTCCCATAGGCAAGAGAAAAATAGAGAGAGCTCTTACGGAAAGTCCATTTAGGCAGTTGGCAGCACCCAAACTACAAAATAGTTGAGACTCCCTGCATAGAAAGGATCATCTTAAATTATTCTGAGCTGAAATTCAAATTTCATTTTGTTTTGGCCCTAAGCA
Source organism: Maccullochella peelii (assembly GCA_002120245.1). Classification (NCBI taxonomy): domain Eukaryota; kingdom Metazoa; phylum Chordata; class Actinopteri; order Centrarchiformes; family Percichthyidae; genus Maccullochella; species Maccullochella peelii. Next base: position 422 of record LKNJ01000946.1, read on the forward strand.
ACGGGCAAAACTGCCTGGGTGAGATCAGTAAAGGTCAGGGGGAATTAAAATGCTTACTGTAAGGTTTGTCAGTGAAAGAGAGAGTGAGCTAGGAAGAGATAGAAAGCCAGAGGAAAAGGCCATCTGCCTGATACTTTAGTCTAAGTTGGTGAGAGAAATACGTCTTTTTGCAGTCTAATGCTATTAGGTATTAGCTTGACAGGTCCAAATTTCTCCACTCCCTCATATCCATCATATTGCAAGATATAGATTGCTTTTATACGTTCCGCATGCAAAATCGAGCCTCACGGTTCAAGGGTTTCATCAACTGACAGTGTATGCTTTACAATACATTTCTATGCACGCCGGGACACCAGATGATTTGCTATGACAATAAACAAATCCAATAAATCTGATGCATGAAGTAAAACAGCAATGCGAAAATGTAACTGACATCCGATCCCCTCTTGATGATTTGTTCAATATATAGATATTTATATCATTAGATATCAAGCAAAATATCCTGGAAATGAAAACAAATGGGCTGTCAAGACGATTGGGGTGGCAGAGAGAGACAAAGAGAGACGGAGCAGGCCATCCCTCCAATGAGAGTGTGTGTGAGTGAGATAGAGAAAATATTATGGGGTTAATACACATGCAGATGTCTGTCTCTGTCTTGTGAACACATGTCTCTAAATGCAGATGATCTGTAATAATAGCAGAGTTGGGTCAGAGTTCACAGGTGACGCAAATCTTAAAATTTCCGGAATTCTTTCCCTGCCTGTATATGGCGCACACCAGCATCTCTACATCTGCAGGTCTAAACTGCTGCTGCAGGTACTTTTCTTGCAGACAGGTGACACATGCTGGACTGAAACGACTGCTGCTATGACCCGGCCCTAGTTTCAGGTGCTTGCTTGATTTCAATGAGACTCTTGTTACCATGTTTGTATCAATAAGCATAGTGAGCGTGGAGCACTGGTTTACAAATGACAGCTAGACGAATTCCTGCCACATTTAGTCTGGCTGTATGCTGAGTTGCGTGGGAGGAAACTATTGTGGAGAGTAGAGGAGAGATAGTTAATGTTAAGTTGTTTCCCCCTCAGCTCAGCAGGATTCTTTTAAAACAAAAGTGAGACATAAGCAGAGTGTAGAAAGTGCAATCTGGAGTACACAAAGGTGTTGATTTAGTATAAACTATAGTTTTGATTTACTCAGGATCTAAAACCCAGTGTTTTCTCTGTCTAGCTTGATATCGCTTTATTTATGAAGACAGGAACTGAGCAAAGGGGCCCCAAAGGGTCCTGTGAAAAAATATATATTAGATATACAATAGAAAACTGACATTTTCAGTTATTCCCCCCAAAAAATCATACACAACATAAGCCTCAGAGTGCTTGTTTTAGCAGTGTCAAAGAACCCACTCAGCTAACAGTCTACAACTCTGGTTTACTGTGCACCTGCGAGGGACGATTCAAGGAAGCCTATTTGGTAGTTGATGGTAGAGCTTCATAACAGTTTCCACAACAATATTGAAATGCATTTATTCAAACAGGGCAAAAAGAAAGAGGAAAGCAAGAAGTAAATTGTTAAATTTGCAAAGGTAGCATATTAGTTTTCTCTACAGTGGATTATTCTTGTGTAAGTGCTGCAAAAGAACAACCTGCTGTATGTGATGTTGCTTCATCCAGTAAAGTTAGTGCTAATGATGATGGCTACACATCTTTCCCTTGTGATAATGGTGATGCTGACAAACCTGTATCATTCTCTGCACACATTAATAATAAAAGGCAACACTCTGAAAAACACAACAGCAAGCAGGTCAAGTCAGGTTTTCATGTCAGGAAGTGAAGGTAAGCAATGTATTGTTCATCTGCTGTATAATAGTCAGTGACAGTGGAAGTTGCCTTCAGTGTATAATGCACATTTCTTTTGTCACAGATGTAATGTAGAGGACATGTTGTGAGAACCTTTGCAGCAGTTCATTAGTTCAGCAGTGCAGGGCTCTGTGAAAATATATGATATAAGTAGATCCGATCATTCAGACAAGTAGGATTAAAAGTCAGAATGGGGGGTAAGGGAGCCTCGTACACGTGTTTGCCGTAGGCTCCTAAAACACTATGGCTGTCCCAGATTATGAAATGCCTTCAGTAGAATCACATCTTTTTTTTTTTAAAGTGATGATTGACCTTCTAGCTTAATTAAAGTGCACCATCGCCAAAAGAGAGCAGATAAGACAGCTTGGCTGTCAGTGTGACTGACAGGGTTAGGCTCTTCCCCTGCAGTCACATCAGCACTACAGAGGCCATGCATACAAAAAGCACACGGCAGCACAGAGAGTGGGAAAGCTCTAAGTTTGGTATCTTGCCTCCTATCAAGAATCAGCTCGAACTAATAATATGGAAATGGTAAAATATAAAAGTACACCAGTGACATGCTTTAGGGCTTATGTATTTATTTATGTATTTGCAACTTTACCTCATACAGCAATTCCCCATCTCATAACTGTTAACACTGCAGTTTTTTCAGAGTAAAGCGATGCTCTGCACTGAACTGGAGTATATGTAAAATGAAGCTGCTGGCTGATGTCATATGTATAGAGCAGATCTGAATCCACTTTCACCAAGGTCTCTGTAGGTCTGGGCAGGTGAGTGCTCGAGTGCACCCTATATTCTCCTACAGCTCTCACACTGCGGTCCGGGAAAAGCTGACATGCAGGGTGGCCTGTAAGCCTCTTTTGTTCATGTGCAGCAAAGTCATCTGCCAGCTCAGTTGCTCCAGCAGACAAAGCTTCAGAGAGATAGCCCATATTCTGGTACATCCTCACTCTCTCTTGAGCTGGAGCTGGGCATGGCCCCTCGCTCTCTAAGCCTCGTCCCTTTCATTTCTCTCTCTCGTGCCCATGCACGCTTTTCACATTTTCTCATCATAATCTTTTTCTGCATTTCTCTTTACTTTAGTTGCTTTTGTTTGTTTCTATCCACACCTATATCTTTCTGTTTTGCTGCCTGCGGTAATTGAGCGTTAATACCGTTAGGTATCATCTTACCCTTTTCTTCCATTGCTGCTTTGTCTGACTGTCAACCTTTCCACTGTATTTTCTTAGATAGACATTTTTATTCCAGCATGGGTTTGTATTTTATAGTATTGTACTCGTGCAGAGGTGAGAGGATATTGTTCTCTATATTTAACACAATAAGATCAGGAGGGCAGGATATCACATGGGGCTCAGTTTGGCTCAGTGTATAATGAAGTTTGTTGTCCCTTAGTCAATTTTGTCCTTCCATATGAGAAAAAAAAGGTAATTACTTGAGAGCAACCATGAAGGCTAATGAGTTACCATGAAGGTAACTCATTAGCCTTCCAAGATAATCACAAGGTAATATGAGAGAAAGAAGAGAGATGGAGATACCAAGGCAGAAGGAGAGAGACAGCCAAAAACGGGTTATCGGACAAAGAAAGAAAAAATATGTCAGAGTGATGATACAAGAAAGAGCTAAGGGCAACTCTGCTGTGAGGAAGGAAAGAGAGAGAATATGCGCGTGTGGAAGGGAGGTGGGGGGTTGGTTGAGGGGGCTGGCCGAGGGGGTGTGTCCAACATTACCCTCATGAATCAGTGTCAGTGGAGCGATGAGAAAATAATTAAGAAACAGGCTAGCGCTGTGTTAAATACTGCCAAAGGTAAAAGGCCCATTCTACTGTATAGAAACACAATCTGGATGGGAAAGAAGAATGACAATAAATGGGATAGAGGAAAAAAGGGGAGAGAAAATCCATATCATAACGGATGCCAAAATGCCCTTCAGATGGCATTATGAAGGGAGACAATATAAATAGCACTGCCATATTGTAAATGTTTATATACACTAGCTACGTATACACGTTGCACAGCAGTTTCAGGATTTATGACCACAGCCGTAATACACTGAAGTCGACACAAGGCTGTGAGTAATATTTCACATTTGTTATCATATTGAGTGTAAATTTGCTGAGACGTATATGGTGGAGATAAAATGTTTTAAGCAATTTCTCCTTCTATTCTTCTCCTTTCAGCTGTTCTGTTCTGAGGTGTGGTGGAGGCTGTCAAAAGGGCTATAAGCTGACTGAAAACGTACAGAAAGGGGAGAGAAAGGAGCACACAGCACACACATGCACGCCGACAGTTATGCTTAAACATGCCAGAGGTTTTATGTGGAGCATTTAGGGAAGGGGGAACCAAGTCAGAAGTCTGTAATTGTATGTTCAAGGCTTCCAGCAGGGCCAAGATGCAGCTGAAATCCCCCAGCCAGCAGCATAGAACAGAGCAGCCATTAGATCGCACTGATGCATAAAATCTGTGGCGCTCTTTGTAGAATATTGAGTGACATACAGGAGGTCCTGTGTATGCTGTATGTGCGTTTTGTGTTTACATATATATATATATATATATATATATATNGTGTGTGTGTGTGCACGTGGGCTTGCACATACAGATGTGTGGGTGAGTCTTTTAGGTGTCATATATAATATCCATCATCCTTTTTGCCAGCGGCACAGAGAGAATTCATGATCACTGGTCTCCAAATCCCCTTTGAGATGGAATTGCCTCGGTTGGTGTGCGTGGAGGAAATGTGTACGGTCGGAATGCAGAAGCTCTCTTCCCGTGAGGCTGCTGTTCGGTAACACATTTTAGTTTGATCTTGGGCTCTTTGGCCTGACTAATACGCTATAGGGTTTGTGATGCAACAGTTACCAACTGCAAGCGTTTTACACGCCTCTGGATACCGTATATTTGTATGTATACAGCACAGCATGTACTGTACACATTTCTGTATGTGTGCCGGTTGATATAGCTACTTGTATTTGCAAGCTGTTCTCTTTTTCTCTATTTAGTATGTGAGTGTGTGTGTGTGTGCATAATTTTATAGTTGCTTTACGTGTAGTTGCCTGCATGTTTACAGTGTGTATGCATATATGAGCAACCTTGTGTCAGTGTGTTTGTGTACTTACATGTACGCTTACTCCATCCCAGAGGAGTGCTTAGTGAGGGATGCGCTGTTTCTGCAGCATGGCTATCAAGGCCCTGCACGCAGTGCTCAATGGCATTTTTACTGATGGCTTTTATGGGTCGCAGAGGAGCTGCCAATGAGCAGCCTTGACACCAAAATGATGAAACTATGACATGAAATCAAGCCGGTGTCACCGTAGGTGCTGCTAGAGTTAGAGAAGCAGGTCCCTGTAACTACTATTACAGGGAACATACCTAAATGAATTATAGACTGAATATATGCAGAACATGTCTGTGGATGGGCAACCTGAGCAAGCATCACAGTAAAATATAGTTTTATAGTATAGTAACATTCATATACTGTATGATTCAGTCTCTGTAATTCTCTTTTCCATTCTTTATTCAGTCATATATGTTTCAATAGAAGTCCCTATTGCAGTGCTTTGGTGTTGAAATTGCACAACAGGGAGCACTGGGTTTGATGGCTTTTTGGTGAGAACTATAGTATTGTTTTCTTTGCTTTGCTGTTTCCAAGCAACATCTCCGGAGTTGTGAGGGAAACAGCACTAATAAGCTGCCTCATTAAGGCTGGTGCATGGTAGGCCTTACTGTTTGTGCTGTCAACTCTGTGGGTTAGCATGCACACTTCAAAAGACAGCTGCAAATGCAGCACATACACACAGGAGTGCTAATTTACTTTAGAAATTGGTAAACAAACTATTCTATCAACCCACATTTCTTTCTCAGTTGAAGGTGTGCTGGTGGAACCTACTAACTGGGTTCTGTCTGAAGTGGCTCCAGCATTATGACAAAATACGTGGCCGCCCTCTCGCTGGTGATAACGCAGCACATAAAAGGCTCATTATTCAGGAGTTAATTTGGCAGGGTTTTCTCACCCTAAGGCTGTGCCAAACCTCAGACTCCCTCCCTCATTGCCACTCCTACCACTCATCCCTTACTGTACACAGGATGGGAAGGACGCCCTTAGAACACCTATACCCAAACAGGGCACACATATATATACACACACACACACACATCCATACTCACCATCTCATTAATGCAAACACAACCCTAGTTAGTTCCCTATATGTAATAAATTGGATTAAATTCCACTGGCTAAGCACTGTGATCTCTTAGGGTTAATTAATTTCATTTCATTCTGTCTGTGTTTTTTATGCTTGAACACATGCTGACACTGTTATTGTGTGGCATCCTGCTCATTGGAGAAGCATAATAGGCTCATGAAGGAGGGAGAGGAAGCCACAATGTTTGGTATTCCGGCTACAAAGTGATTTTGATTCTTTTTTTCTTTCTTTTGACAAGGAAGTACGCTACAGTAGCTAGCTCTAATACGGTGGATCCTTCCCCTCCTCACAGTGTCTCTCCCTCTCTTATCTTTCCCTCCAAATGAGAAAACCTGGATGGCTTCTCAGGGCCCCTGTTTCTGCCTGGATGCTATCTCATTTGGTTTTAATATATTTATCCATTCATTATTGTTCCCTTTTATCGGCCAGCTAATATTGTTCATAATTTGTCCTTATCTCCAAGCCTGACAGTCAAATTTACACTCTGGCTCAGCAGACAGATGGAGAAATGACCCTTTTTCAACCCCTCCTTCCCTAACTCCTCTCCTCCCTTCGTTCCTCTCCTCCTCTTCAAACTCCAATGAAACATGACTGACAGCCCGCTGTATAAGTAGTTGTCATAGCAACCTCCCCATCCTTCTGACAAGTGCCTTTTCTCTATAGCACACCCTCTCCCTCTGTCACAATATCTCTCTCCCTCCTTCCATCCCCACTCCCTTGCTGTTGCAACGATTGAGAAAGAGACAGAAAGAGAGGGAAAGATTTGAAAACCAGAAAGCACCTAAGGCAGCCCCCCCCCCAGTCTCCTCCCACCCTTCCCTTTCCTCATCCTCCCCAACCCTGACAATGATTTACCAACTCCTATGGTGCACCTCTTTCTTCCATCCATCCTGGCTTATCAAGGACTGCAGGACTGTATGCACATCAACTTACAGTATGGGTGCATCGTTCTCACTCTCCTACACCCCCCCCCCCTTTCTCTCTCTCTCTCATTCTTTCTCTACATCTGCTTCCCCTAGCTCTCTCCTTTTCTTTCTCTTGTTGCTCTAAAAACTCCAACTCTGCCCCATTGCTATTCAATAAGTCTCATTTCACTGTCAGAATCCTCAGCAGTATGCGGTGTAATCATGGAGCATACAGTAAAAAGTCTCCAGTATACTGGACTGTGCTGCAGAAAGTATATACAGTATGCTATATGGACAGGAGATCCATCAAACTTCCAGTGGAAATAAACATTATGTAACAAAAGAAGGTATTGTGCAGAGGTTTGGGGCACATTTATAGGGAAGTTACAGTGGTATTGTTTGTCATGTACATGCTGTAATGGTCAGACTACAGCATGAAGAATTGAGATATGAAATATTACTGACATAATTTTCTCATGTGACTCAAAGACTTCACACAAGGCCAATGTGCTCATACAGAAAAGCTTATATTGATTAGAAAGGGTCTAAATGGATCCAGTAATCTTCAGTATGTATAACCAGGCAGCAAACTGCCATTTCATTATTCTGGAGTTTAATTTCCAATGCATTTATTCCAAACAAGCATCTGTTTAGTAACTCAGAGTAAATTAAACATGATGGGGGGGGGGGTGAATTTCAGGATAACCGTGGTGCGTCACAATGAAGTTGCATTCAGCCCTCTGCCACAGTGAGCTGTAAATGCATCTTAATACCAGCACGCTGCACAGTTTTCACAGTTAACTTGCTGGCGGTTATTAGACCCCTGAATTGTTTAGGTGATAGCGTTTCACTGTAAACACTACAGAGCAGAGAGTCACTTTAATTTAGGATGGTATTCATGTTGACTTGGCTCTGTTGTGATGTAAGCGAGAGAAAACAACTCATAATTTCTTGCCTTATTTTGTATTCATCTATACAGTAGATGCCATTTACCACAGGTGAGTAGCTGTAGCAAAAAGATGATTCAGCCATTTTTGAAGCCTGCAAAAGAGAAACGAGCCATCCAAAACAGCATTTGCAGCTAATCATTTTTTAACCTCTCAGCTTTACAGAATGTTTCAGGGTTGCGTGTGACTGACAGTTCAATTCACTGAGCTAAAAGTATGATCCAGTCAGAAACATTCTTGTCATGACTTGCTATTAATTATGTAATACACACTTTATGTTGGCTTAATGGTCCAGTTCAAAGTAGCTTCCCTGTCCAATGAGTAAACCATCTCATATTACGTAGTGAAAATCAGGCAGTGGGAAGAGACTGTTGTGTGGTGTTATCAATGAATATTACATATGTAGATGTAGATGTCTCAGTGAGGAGTTCTCTTCACCCGGTTAGGGGGTCAGTTCCCATACATTTGGAATATGTCACTGGGCAGAGAGATATTATGCTGCATGTACTGTACTGCATCGATGGGGCATAGATATTGAATGCATAGAGAAACACTGATGTGAGATTGAATTGCAGATTGAGGATGAATGCTATTGAGCTATTGTAAAGACTGAATTCAGCTGAGTTTGGAAAAGTCCAGGTTTCTGCAAAAGCTGTCTGAGTTTGCTATTTAGACACGTAGAGTGGAAGAAAATAGACTTGAAGCGTAAAAAACACTCTCCACAAGCCTGTGTAGAAAGCTTGATTGATTGAAATAGGAACATATGTGTTCTGTCAGACTCGCGTGAGACCGACGACTGAAAAACGCAGGTGAAGTGCCTCCTGTGTATACACGCCGTTGGCAGTAGCATAGCGTAAATCAGATAAAATGATGAAAGCTGAGGTGGTGAGGGGTTTGCGTAGCAGTTGCCGGTGGATGGACGTTAGCAACAATAGCAGTTAGCAGTAATCATACTGGTTAAAGTTGAGGTGGTGACGCTGTTAGCTTTGTGTGTGTGCTTTCTGTATCAGTGAGACTCCACATCTTTTTGTATTGTACTCTGAAAAACACATATTAGACAGCAATAGTCTAAAGAATAGTTGCCCTGAAGAAAAAGTCAATTTATTGTAGTTACGGGATAGTTAATATACAGGTCTACTATGTGTGTGGTCATGGTGGGGAATCTGTCATCTGTAATCCTCTGCGTCAGGGTGTGAGAGGCTATCCTAGTTTATCCATGTCATTTTTTCTCTCCCTCCCTTTCTCCCTCTTTTCCTCCCCCTTCAAATATGTGTAAATGACTGAAGTTGTTTTGCCTTCTGTGTCTGTTTGCACACTGCTTGTGCTGCACTGTTGTAGATAAATGAGATAATGTTTCTATTGGCGATGAACACAACACCTGAATTCCCAAGGTAGCATTTTAGTTCAGAGCAGCCACAGCAGAATCCTAGACGGTGGAACAGATCTCCTAGATGATCTGTTTTCATGCGTTGTTAGCTTGTTTTCAAAGCACACTCGCATTGCAGAACATGCACTCCATTTCTCACCCAGCCACAGATGAGAAACTCCTACTAAATGAAATCACTGTAAATGTAAAATTCATATAAAGTCACATTTTTCTTACATCGCAGTCAGCTCCTGCATGTGTGTTCACATTAGAAACTCTTTCAGACGTAATGCAAAAAACCAGCAGACTGAACATGACTCCAGTGTATAAGGCTTTTGTGTAGCTGACTGTGAACCGATATCACAGGAATGTGATATATAGTTGCCAATGACCCTGTTATACTTGGAGTCTTATAAATATTATTCCATTCAGCTGGAGGTGACATGCAAGTTAGCAGTCTTTCAGCTGAAGGATGGATGCGGTGTCATATTTTAAGACATGCCACATGTGATCTGTTTATAGTGCGATCGCCAGAGTGCAGCTCATGTGAAATTGATAAAGGTCATACATTAATTCAAAACTTGTCAGATCCTCATCATCTACTTGAAGAAGGGAGTTACAGCCAAAGTAGGGGACAGGAGGAACGCAAAGGGCGACTGCAGTTGCGTAGGTGGTCCTGTGTGCTGTGTGTGGCTCTCCAGCTGTATATGGGAGCGTATATGAGATGTGGACTGGAGGCATTCAGGGAAATTTGTGTAGTCCCCTCCCCCCACCCTCCCCCACCCCACCCCACCCCACCCCACTCATCTCCTACATCCAACCTTAGAATTTATTTTCTCCCTCCAGCAAAAGGAAGGACCATCTTGGCCTTTCATTTTCCAGTTCAGGGCTTTCCTTTTTTTGCAGATAAATGCTCTCCAATCCACCCTGACAGATGTCACATTGCATCACTTCCATTTTGATACATAGCCTCTGATCCTGCCACTTGCAATAAGCAGCCAGCACCAGGGACGCCCCTCCCTAGACAACGCTCTGACACGGGTGATTATTTTAAAGGTGCATCATTGGTGGTGCTGAGTGCTGAAACCCTAGCTGGGTGCTGTGTTCGCATACACTTGCTGCCGTTCCCGCTGCAGGAATGTGGGTATCGGCTTGTGTCTGGGTCAGGGAACGACAACAGCACGACACACTTAGTAGTCGTCACAGGTCACCCTGACACTGTGCAATACCTCTAGCAGCGATTTATGCTGCTCTCAACCTCTTCACAGAAGCGGCCGCTAGTCCTGTCTCTCTCTCAGTCTCTCCACTGTGACTTCGCAGGTCAGAGTTGGAGAAACAATCTGTATAAAGGGATGGCTGCTGCCAGCAGAGACACTCTGTACTGTAGCATTAATCATACAAGACTAGAGTACATCAGTAAACACAGTGTGTCAGGTCAAGGTAGAGATCAGATCCCACAGCATTTAACAGGACTCAATAGCATACACGCTATGTATTGAAAAGTCAGCGTTATTCATGGCATGTCTCCCAGCCTTCGTTACTCACAGGAGAGACACGCCATTGTTCACTGAAGAGAATACTGAAATATTTCTCTGGCTACACAAAAAAACACTGGATCAGCAGCAATTAGTAGAGTAAGAGAGAGATAAAGAGAGGGAGGGAGGCAGTTGAAAAAGAATGAGCGGGGGAAAAATGTAGAATCAGCGAGAGAAAAAGAAGAGCAGAGGGGAGAGAGAGATGAATAGAGAGGAAAGAGAGAGTGGGTAAAAGAGAGAGAGGGAGGGAGAGAGCGTGAGTTTAAAGCCAGTACAGTGTGGTGTGTAGGAGGTTGGAGCTGCCTAGAGCCCCTGGTGCTTTTAAAGGACCAAAGACTCGCTCATTGTCTTGGGTCTCCGTGCCTGTGTGTGCCTCTGTCTGTGTGTGTGTGTGTGTGTGTGTGTGTGTGTGTGTGTGTGTGTGTGTGTGTGTGTGTGTGTGTGTGTGTGTGTGTGTGTGTGTGTGTGTGCGTGTGTGCGTGTGTGCGTGTGTGTGTGTGTGTGTGAGAGAGAGAAACCTCTTCATTAGTCTTTCCTTTGCTCTTCCCTCCAGCCTCTGACCACTCACTTACCCCCAGCAGCTACAGTATATGTGCCCATATGGGACTAAACCCAGTTATACTAGAGATTAAAATGATCAGTCTTGGAAAAGAGATAATACAATGTGACTCAAGCTCAACCGTTACTCTACTGTGCCAAGGCTCTGTGAACGTATATCTGTGTTTGTTTCTGTGGAAAAAAAGACACTTATTCTTAAATTATACCCTGTTCCACCAACAATGATGAGGTTTCACTGCTGTATGCCTCAAATTGGTTCCATAATTGAGGTCAAAGTTATAATTTAACCTTTTGTCTCGCTGTTTGTTCCAGAAGACAGGAAGTTGTTTGTTGGGATGCTGAACAAACAACAGACAGAGGAGGATGTTTACCGCCTCTTCGAACCCTACGGAGTCATCGAGGAGTGCACGGTCCTAAGAGGTCCTGATGGAAACAGCAAAGGTAGGAGCCATGATACAGTTGTCAGCATTATTTAGGTCACTGGCAGAGAAGTGCCAGTGTGTGTGAGTGTCTACGTCAGCCGGGGAATGTAAAATATATGTGACGTATGCACCAGATATGGGTCACGGGTCATAAATACAAACATTTTTACAGTGCGCTGTTTGATATGCTAATCGGCTGCAGGCAGTGACAAAAAAAAGTTAAACCTAATGCATCAAATACTGATTGATTGATGTCTGACCTTCAAAATTAGGAACTATGAGAGATTTTAAATGGATAATTCATTGGTTTCAATTTCTACTTTTGTTCAGTTTGTATATAAATTATTCATTCATCATTTTTTTGTGGCAGCAGACCCTCAAAAATTTAAGTATTTTAAAATCTTGTCAAATTTTAAAGGGGATAATAATGTCTGAAGACAGCAGGGGAAGTTTTGGATAGAGATAGGGATAATCTGTGATAAAATCCAAAGGCCAGATACAAATGCAGGACTCTCCACTTGCATGGTAGGCACCAGAAAAACAACAAGACACCCCATGTTATCAGTAATTGTAATCTCAACAAAAACAGCAATTATTCAAAAAATACTAGTAATTTTAAAATGCTGACGTTGCCGTCACAAACTCTTTCTCAGCATATATTTTGTTTCGGAAAAAAACTCCTGTACAGTGCATTACAAAGCCATGATTTCTATTCTGTCACTGTCCTCATTTTCTTGTCTTTTCTTTTTTTTTTGAGTTTTAATCTGAACCATTTTTTCCTATGGATGTACCGCAGGCCCTTACTGTAACTTGGGTACTGTACTGTTTATATCTTGCAGGCCATTTTAAGACAGCCAAAAACTTTTGGAGACATCAATTCCCTCTGACATGCAGCAAAGAGCAAAGGGACTAGTGGTTTTTCATGTCTCTAAAGCCTATTCCCCAGCCAGCGCTTATGGAAATTGTCGTGGAATTATATCTAAGGGGGTTTGAAGCCAGAGCGTTCTGACTCTGCAGTGGTTTGGAGGAGGAGAGGGGAAAGATGGATGTCAAAACAATTCAAGTGTCCCCACTGTGAGGACGAGGGCAGCCAAGGGAAGTTGCATTCCTCTTTGTGGCTCTGCAATATACAGTATGTGCTCAATCTAAGTCAACTCTCCAGGTTGAAACATCAGACTCCAAACATTACTATCATATTCATCTTTGTCCACAAACTATGTTGTGATATCCTATGTTGTGATAACCCAAACAAATAAAACATCCCCATCCCTTGCTGGCAAAAACAGATCTGTTTTGCCGTTCGCTATCACAAAATCCTATTTGTACAGAATTATGTGCAACAGTATAAATACTGTAAGTTTGATAGCAGAATAGTTTATGCTCCCTAGCTATTTCAATTTCATATTAACTCTCCTGTTCTCTTTATTTCAATAAGGTAAAGGCAATGCATGGCTTGCAAAGTATAGTAAGAGTTAAATGCATAATTATAGTGGCATATAGTTTGTACTACTGTAGCAAAGTCCTTGTACAGGTCATGCCGAGTTCTAGCACTTTTCAATCCATTTCTCAATAGGGGGTAGTAGTTTGACAGCTGAATGGGCATCTTGATTGGCTGGTGTCCACAGGGGTAAGCCCATTAAGAGGGGAAGAATGACAGGGCGGCTGGGTCAAGCAGGATAGATGATAAGAAGAACAAAGTATGAAAGATTAAATAAGAACAGAAAAGAAACTTAAAATGAAATGAAATTAGGTGAATAGGGTATAATTATAAGAGGGCGTGGTGGCCCAGTAGTTAGGATTGCTGCCTCACTGCAACAGACCCAGGTTCAGTCCTCACATGTTCCTGTGTGGAGAGAGTGTTTTTGCCCTCTTCACGTTTGATAAACTCACTCCAGAGACATGCAAGAGCAGTGGATCGGGCACCGTATAATCTGCACATATGTATCATTGAGAATGTGTTTTCATTTGTTAGTTTTGTAATAGACTGATCATGTGTACCAGTGGTGTTGTGTCCAGAAAAACACCTGGATAAAGACAGCAAATGGATACAGTATAATTAATATTTGAACATAAACTAACATCAGTATTGTAACTTGTTATGTAGTTGTGTGAGTGGACCTCCATTTCCGCATTTTTACTTATGTTTACTTAGGGACACCAATCTAGTCCTCAAAATGGATTACAGTATGTTTATGAGTTTGTTTTAAGAAGTATTAACATTTGTCAAGTCAAGCAGTTAGGGCCACAGTATTGACAATTGGAGTCTTTTTAAAGAAGACAAAGTGTACAGCTTTCAATCAATTTGTGGAATATTTTTCAAGTTTTCAGTTATTAAAGGGGGCCATACTTCAGTTAAATAATTCAATAATTAATGTGCAAAAGCTTGCGTTGTGAACCCACAAAAGTTATCTTCAATTTCCTACTCCTCACAATATTCCTCAAGGACATTAGAGCTAGGAGTGTTGGTTCTGTGGTTTCTGGCCTTTGGAAATACATCTTCATATTCACAAATATTGATCAGAACATCCTGTTGTGGGAACAATAAACTGTACTGAGTTTTCAAATGGAGTGGTTTTCTATTTGAAAACATTAAGAGTTTAGCCAGCTTAGCTAGTATTTAATATGCACAGACAGGCATGTGGTGCTAAATAGCATGCTTTTCTGCTTCATCAGTGCAATCTTTAGCCTGCAGCTTCTGCCTGCTTGTCTGCCTGCCTAATGCCCGGAGTGGGGCAGCCTGCTGTGCAATGAGAGCCTCTCTCTGCACAGTGATTTCTGTGGTGTCAAATATAATTTAACATCCTTTATTAATATACCGTAGGCTTTTAAACTCACTCGATTGATTACATTTACCATATGTATATATATATATATATATATACTGTGTGTGTGTGTATGTGTGTGTGTGCACCTGCATGTATGTGGTGTGCATCTGTTCTCTCTTCCAGGTTGCGCCTTTGTCAAGTTCTCCACACATACTGAGGCTCAGTCTGCAATCAGCGCCCTCCACGGCAGCCAGACCATGCCAGTGAGTACAGCTCTCTCCCTCACACATAAAAACAGACACACACCACGCAACATCCATTGCATGCACAACACGTACACACAGACCACCGGTCACAATAGTTTTGTGCAGTCCACCTCTCTTGATTAAAAGGTGTAAACTCTTACTTTTGAACTTAGCCCCAAATTCAAGGTTTCATCAACTAATAGAAAGTGCACCCATCCTCATAAATATCCCAGCTTTACAAACAGACACAACCAGAAATAGCCTTCTGTCTCTTTAATTAACATGGTACTTTTTAAAAAAATCCAAATCTAATTTCCAGATAAAACTGTTTAGAATGATAATTGAATTTTGGGTGAGTCATCAATCAGTAGTTCTGCTTGCATAATCGGTGAATATAACTCCAGTGTGAGATTACATTTGCTCGTTATATAAGCACACCGCATCCTCTGAATTCTCTCTGTATTGGATTTACTATGAGCGCAGAAGCTGAACTGCTCATTTGTATGTGTCTGATGTTTAGGCATGGTCCCTGTATACCTGATGGTGTCAAAATAAAAGCTACTTACTCTGCACTCCAAACTTGAATGGAGTTATTCTCCGTGACATCCGGCAAGCGGACAGAGAGTCACGTCCCATATTATACAGTGGCTTGAAGTATACTCTGCTTTTATCCTCACTTTTGTTTCGATAACTCTCGCCTCAGAGAAGCAGGGACCCTGAACTCTCTCCCACCCTATCTCACAGATGTTGTGTTTTACTGTATGATTTCATTATTAATGGTTGCCAACGTGTGGCTCAAGAGAGGAAAGCAGAGAGAAGCACTAGAAGCCAGCTGTGCCATTGTGGCGCAACCTCCGAGTCAATCTAAGTGCAAATGACTGCAGGTCATGAGGAAAGACTCTGGATGTCCATTCTCCATAGATACCCTCCTTCTCTGTTGCTCCATCCCCCTATCTCTGCTAGCTCTCTGCCCTCACTCGTCTCTCTTTGGCAGCCTCTCGGGATATTAGGCAATAGACTTGTTTACTCCACCTTTCACCACATTGGCTGCTGAATTATTCATCTAACTATAAGCAGGGGGCAGAAGGGAGGGGAGGAAGAGTTGGAGAGAGAGTGAAAGACAGAGAGTGAGAGCGGGGCAGAGGGAGAATAAGTGAACGGACAGGATTTATACCTCCTGCTCTGGTAAATTGATTATAGAAATCTGATCAGCATCTCATATCCTGTGGCTGCTGGAGGAGAGAGCACAGTGTGCCTGCCTCTCTGAGATTAGCGGACCACCGGTGGACCATTACGCCTCAGCAGGACAGTGCTATTCAGGGCACAGTGTCCATCAGTGTAGCAAAGATCCTGGAAAAACCTTGGACCATGCATGCTGTGTCCATTTAAGTTCATGTTGGTTGCAGCTGAGTCACAGCTGCAAAACATAGTCATGTACAAGTACACTGATGGAATTAATAAACAAATAATCTTTAATTTACAACACTTTGGGATGCATAAAAAATGAATACATAAATAAAGAAGTAAAAGAAAAGAAGAAAGACCATTGACAGCTACTGAACTTGTAAAGGGCCTCCATTGCATGGCAACTGTTCTAAGTAATCATCTCAGTCCTACCAATCTAGGGCTGATAGAAATGATTAATTGTTCTAATGAATTAAGACAAACTGAGCCAGCATATGTATGTGTGTGGGCATATTTGCTGCCACACCAAGGCCATGGCTGATTCAGAGAGATGACCATGAAGCCCAGCCAATAGCAGCGCTAGCTGAGGTGTTGAAGTGCACCGAATATTAACACTGCGACTAACTACAGCAGTTTGATAGATCTACTGCCAATCCCCCAAAGCATGAAGACTGGCTTCTTAGAGTTTATCAGTGTGCACACACACGCACACATGAATGCATGTGTGTGCATACATAAACATCTACAAACAGAGTCACTTTGTGGCTAGCACATTTGCATGAGAGCACACACGCACACACACACACACACACACACACACACACACACACACACACACACACACACATACACACATTCTATATTGCTCCTCACTCTGTTTCACTGTCAGATGCTCGTACAGCCACAGGCTAGGGTCAAAGGCTCCCTGACTGATGTTATTTTCCAGCTCGGAGGACTTGAGCTGAACACATTTGTGTTATTCATGTAGAGGGGGAGTGGGCATTGTATTGTATGTGTGAGTTGGGAAGGAAAGAGAAAATCTGCATGGACTGTGTGCACGTATGTGTGGTCAGTGCATGCAGAAATATACTTTATGCACGCTTACGTGTGTTGAAGCATATAAACCTCTGCGTATAGTGACGGACACCAGATGAAAAACTATCTGCCAATAGCTAACTACGACATAATGTCACTGTATGAACAATGATAGCAAGATAGTGTAAGTGGATGAATTATAGTAGTGCATCGGCAGGTCACATATAAGACCTTGGCCTAACCCGTCATATTTCAAGCATACACACCACCACCATCCCTCAGCCTCCTTCAGCTACCACACACATACACACTGCCACAGTTCAGGATATGAGTGGCTCAATTAAACATTTAAACGCTAGAGCTGTAAAGCAAATTGCCGGGATTCAGCAGGGCCGTGTAGGAAGTAAGTCCCGGGACAGAATTACACCGAAACGAGGGGGGTGCGGGTCAGGTCCGTAGAGCCGTGCTGATTTTTTCACTCCGTATCCGCGTCAGCTCAGCCTGGGTTTGAGGCTGTTTCAGCTGACACAGGGACTGAGATAGAAACACTGGAGCATGATGATGGAAGGATAAGAGCAGAACAAAGGAAAGCAAATGAGGTAAAGTTTTCATAGAAGAGAGAGCTGGATGATTGAGAGTGAAGAGAAGAGCAAAGTAAAAAATTTAAAAAAGCGTCCAAATGTGATTCCCCAGCTGCTAGATCTTCTTTATTACTTCAGACAGAGAACACACACATCCAACAGCCATGAGTGCCGGGATTTGATACTCAACACGTCACATTGTTTTAATGTACAGCTCAATGTGTCACTGCCTTAAATAATAATAAAATGAAAGGTGGAAAGGCAAAAAAGCAGCAGGTACTACAGTATATAAATGCTGGTTTAAGTCAGAGAGCAGTAATGATCTCATTGTGTATTCAATGAGATGCAGAGTTTTAATGTCAGTATTTCACAAGGATGATAGATCTTTGTGTTGCTACTCATTAAACAACGTTCTGCCTTTATATTTTTAAGTTAGTGTTTATTGTTTAAGACCTGTCATTTCCCGCACAGCAAGTATTTCTACCCAGGCAATTTACATTCTAATAACCTAATAGATTACAGTCATCCATTATTTTACCAGCCAAGCTCAAAGAGGATGGGTATTTATATGATTCCATGGGTGGTAATGCCTTATTAGTATGAAGTATAAATATGGAATAGTATCATGCAATGGAAATAAATTATAAGCTATATGCTGTAGCACCTAACTGTATATGCAGCATCGATATAGCACTCAGTGGGGGACCAATAGATAAGTCATAATTTTCAAGTTCTCAATGTAACTGAGGGAAGTTCGTTATATATAAAGATATGTGAAACTCACCATAGCCTCAAAACAAACATGTCAAAAGGTGTCCAGATGATATGCACATGCGATGCGCTCGGGTTCTTCAGGGAACCCTCTGGTCAAATGAATTTTTAATATTAAGTCATAACTTCTTGAATATAAAATAGTTTTTTTAATCTATGGTGAGCAATGTGGATGGAATATGATGCCATTTGTTGTGGAGAAATGGGCAGCTTTAGTGGCAATACTATTCTGATTAAAAGAGGCAGTTTTTATTTTGCAGGCTGTGATGAAAAAAATGTCTAATGTAAGGATGTTGAAATAACGTTTATCACAAAGACGGGATGTATTTCTTAATTTTTGTTTTTGTGCTAGCACTTGAATGGACTGAATCATAGTATAACTAACCCATGCAGACTGGGACACCATTAAGGCCTTCACCATGTGACACTTGAGACCAATACGGGACACAGGGTCAGTTTTCCTTCTAGCTTTACCCTGCACCAATGCAAGTTGGCATATGTTTAAAGTTAATGAAGTGTGGAATGTATGGCTGAGCGTGCAGCTTGGACAGACACCAAACCTCCTTGGCAATGAGAAGGAACTATAAAGAGGCAGACTTTCCTTTTGGTTCTGAATCTCTGTGGTGCATTTTTTATCCTCCCTGTTTAACTCCCCTTCCTTCAGTGGCTCTCTAGGCAGCTGGGAGCCGCCTGGCGGGGGGATTCTGCTCACACTTGGCAGCTTAAAAATTTAATGAGACTTTTACTTCACACTTCATCCTCCTCCCTTTATATGAATGGAAATTCTACTCACTGATATCCTGACAGTCCTAACTGGGAAAACCTGGCAAATGTGGCAACGGACGCTTAGCCGACAAGCCATACGATTCAGGTGTCCTGTGGAGAACCAGTGAGAGGGAAAAGTCATTGTATAGACCTCTTTGAAAAAGGCTTTGCATACATGCAAGAGTATGAAAGAGAATGGCACAACGCTCACAAGGCTACAACCAGTCAGGTCCATTCACAACAAACCATGTTTCTATTATTCAAGCAGGCACACTCCAGCCTAGCTCTAGTTGGAAGAGAGGTTGACTTCAGTGTTACTTAATATCCTCAGATTATGAAACTCAGCCTTCCCCAAAAATTAGAGAAGCAGAGCAGGAACACGCAGCTCTCATTACCAAAGAGGGTAGGCCTTTAATAGCTTTTTTTAACTGTGAGAGGGAATAAAATATTCAATATGTACTAGCACATCTCCTCTGTATTCTGGTCTTACACTGCCCTGTCCTGGACTCTCCCAAAGTTAAACCTCATAATAAAGTTAATGATGCGGATAGTAAAAAGCTGGACAGACACAACAGACAAATCCTAAACCTGCAACGGTGCCAAAGTTAACCTTGAAGTGACCGAGCACAGTCTCTATATATAAGATGTTGTTTAAGAGATTGAGAAACAGAGAGTTTATATCTATTAAAGATTGTGTTGTTCTCTTGTTTTCTATTCTGTTTATTGTTGAATCATACACGGCTCTCAATGACCAGGAAAAGTGTTGTTCCAATGTGGCAGGATGGTACATACAGTAAGAAGCAAAACAATTAGTCACTCAGCTGGCCAGAGTACAGTTGTCAGCCAGCTTGACAGTCTGACAATTAGTCTGTCAGCCAGTTAGCCAACCATCTAGCCATCTAGCCTGCCAGTCAGTCAATCACTCAACTAACTAGACAATCAGCCATTTAGTCCGGCAGCCAACTAACCAACTGGACACTCACCTACAATCCTTCAAACCTGTGATTCAACCAGCGAACAAACCAGGAGGAGAGGGCTTGAGGGAATATTGAGAAAAGGCTGGAGAAGGGAAAAGGGAGAGGATAAAATCTATATGCTACAGTCGAAGGGTCCAGTGGCCTTTTAGTCTTTAAACATCTCTTGCTATCTGTAGATGTCTTTATTAGCAGAACTCCTGTGACCCCAGTCAGGGAAAAAAAAAGCAAACAAAGGAAAATAAAAGCTTTAATGAATTATGTAATGGTATTATAGCTAGCATTACAGTTGCCAACTCCTGCCAGGTTTAACCCAGATCCAACCAAACCAAGAAATACCCCTTTAGCCCTTTAAAAACCCCAACCCACAGCCTTCAATCCAGGCACTTCGCCATTCACCACTGTTATTGACAATTTTGCATCCATTTCAGGGGGCCTCTTATTGTGACTGACACACAACCTTTCTACACTGTCAGATCAGAGTAATATTTCGGCCTTTCATGTGCATCGATTGGCCAGTTTGGGGGCGCAGAGGGGAGGAGAGGCGGAGCACACAAAAGGTCAAGTGTAGCGCTAAATCATTTGAAGATTCTTAATGAAGGGTGTGTGGCAGACACACCTGCTGTTTCATTATTGGGCTGCCGAAAGAGGTAATAGCGTTGATAAGGGGATGGTTAGCCAAAGCCACAGAAAGGAAGAGGGAGGCTATAACAGAAGGAGGACAGAATGAGAGAAATTGCCCTAAAAAGCAACATTTTCTTTTAAGAATACTTTCACCAAGGTCAATAGGAACCACTGCCAATTGTAGCTCTTATTTCAAATCATTGTATGTTGCAGAACTTTTAACCTTAGCTGTGGGAGGGAGCATCAGGGTTACATATATGTACTGTACCAGAGGGGGAAAGCTGTGTGCGAGTGACTTATGTTAAACACTGATTGAAGGAATGGATGGTTTCTGTCTGCACATCTGCCTGCAGAGCTGTTCACTCAGTGGAGTGTATTTTTATTCTTCACATACCTCTGTTAGATTCATGTTTATGTATGCCAGCCACAAAATAAGGAGGCACGATTTTCTGCAATAATACAAATGTGCAATGATCTAGAATGCCAAAAAAAAAACCCTGACATGCAATTAGAGGACCTCACTAGATATTGATGTTAACAGCGGTTGTTGTTGCTAATGAACACGGCAGACTAAGAAATCAGAAATAATAACCAATAACATTTTTCATGCTCTTGTAATGGTAAATCATAACAGTCACATATGCAAATTATTCCTGAAGTGGCTCAAAGCCTTTTGGGGAGATGCTGTATGACCGTGATCCTACTGTTGACTGGCTGAGCGAGTGCTGGTGTTAAAGGTGCCTGCAGTAAAGCAGGGTTAAGTGTCCATGCTTTTTTATCATCTGATTTTCTGTTCTCTCTACCTCCTCCAGGGTGCCTCCTCCAGCTTGGTGGTCAAGTTTGCCGACACAGACAAGGAGCGCACCATCAGACGTATGCAGCAGATGGTTGGGCAGTTTGGCATCTTCAACCCAGCCATCGCCCTTCCCTTCAGCACCTACAGCTCTTACGCACATGCGGTGAGTTGGAAAAGACACATGTAGCATACACAGAACAACACAAACATTAAATTCTTACATACACAAACGTACTGGCTGACTACGTATACTATGCAGTAGATACATGTAGGAATGAAATTGCAATTTCCTAAATTTCTTTACTCATCTGAAACTGAAACTGTCAGGATGTCGGAATAAGTCACCTTGTTCTATAAAGTCACTGATGCTGCTATAATCATGATCAAATAATAATTTTTTATATTAACAATGGATTAAATGACTGCACGTATGTAAAAGGTGTCGATCGGAGTGATGAACACACAGACAGTTATCACTGAGCTCTGCAGTTCCCCTCAGCTCCACGGAGCGTTTCAGTGTCTTGTTTTTATGGCCCGCAACTTGACTCTTTCGGTTCCTCTCACCACTCTCATAAAGTCATTTTCAGCCGCAGTAGACAGCGGTTTTCGGCAAAAAAACCCCAAAACCTACCATATGCTACATGTCCAGCACCAAATGACAGACAGACACTAGCTGGTGAACACAGTAGAGCATTTAGCAACATAAAGAGTCTGGGAAGCTCTATTTGATAGAGCCAATTTGTTTAAAGCCATTATGTGTAGAATTTGCAAATGTCCAACTCCAGTGGAAGAATCAAACCCCTCCCGTGGATCTACCCCTGGGACAGTGAGATGAATGGTCTGAAAGCAACATAATAGGCTGCGCTAACCTTCACCAGGATTGTCTCCTTTTTCTGCAAAATGTAACTACAAAACTTATACAATGAGAGTGAACTTGAAAGAACACATCAAAATGTGACACATAGTGGTTTTTTAACAAGTATTTTGATTTTGTTGTGACTGCAGGAAGTGATGCTGTCCCCATGTTTGCTCATTAGTACCAAACACATGATTTTTGTTTGGCCTGTAATCCCCTTTGGGTAATTCAGTGTATAGCTGAGGTAGGACCACTGATGTGTTAGAATTCACATCACACATGGCACTCACAATTTAACATGTTTTTTTGTTTGGTTTTTTTGCCTTTAGCTAGGCTGTAATTTGGTTAACATCAGATATTTTAACACAGGATATCTGCCACTGAAATCTGTCATTTACAACTTTTCTAGTAATTAAACACAGAGAGACTTTTTGTTTTTTCTGTGTTTTGATCCCTACTTGGTAGAGCTTGCCAAACTATATCATCACTTCCATCAGCACCACTTCTTCCTCCTCTCCTCCTCTTGAGCAGTTCTCCTATGCCATCACATTCAAACTTTCACACAGCACGTAGGCGCACACACATTTAGTTAGCTTGTACCCTCCAACCCCTTCATCAGCTACCCTCTGCCCTCCTACCCCCGCCCACCGTATCCCCCTCAGGGCATGGCACCATACACACACAGCAGACCCCCGGCTCTTTGATGACTTCAGACAGCCTATGCAGCCCCTCTCACCATGCGCCCCATCTAACCTCTATCACACTGCTTCTCTACCCTTCCCCTCTCCCTCCCTCAGTCCCTCCCTCTGGGCCCATGAGATGCTTCAGGGACCACAGTTGACTCAGAATATTCCATGGGCAACGTATCTGCACACAAACTTTCTTCTTTCCTGCTGAGGCAGAGCACACGCATACCCTCACATGCACACACACACACATGCACAACCTACTTGAAGCAAGCTAAAATGAATTTAAGAAAAGCTTTCCATCCAGCGCTGAGATAAAAACCTGGGCCTCTGTCACAACACACTGCATAAATACACATAAACATCCGCAGAGTATTTATTTACAGAGAAGGAGAAACACAAATTCATTTCTTCTTGTATTTATTTGGATGTCAAAGTTATATATTTTTTGCTGTTTCTAAATGCCAGGATTAATTGTTGATGTTAGCCAGGTCTTGGGGGCTTATCCATTTCCCTTATTTTCACATCACAGCCACAGGGACCCAGTGTGAAATGTGCAAATTGACCATACCAGAGTAATTGCGAGGCCATCTCTTGTGCGCTCTCCAGTAAAACTCCCACCTTCATTACCATTCATGAAATGCAGCCCTTTCCCGGGAAATGTGGAGAAATGCAAATGTTTAAGGGGTGGTGGAGGCAGTGGCGGTCTGCGGGGAGACCATTGTGCCCCGCTCAGGTTGGCCATGACTCTTATTTACTGTGGCAGAGACCCGTGTCGACTCATACAGACGCACACAAGAGTGTACACTCACACACTGCGCACCAAATGCTCTCCCGCTCGCTCTCTCTCTCGCTCTCTCTTTCGCTCTCTCTCATACACACCTATAATATGACAAAGAGCAGGATGATGCTAGGAAATTGAGTTCCGAGTGAAAGTAACAAGGGCGCGGGGGATACTTCAGCATTAGAGAGAATCAATTACCATTAAATCTAAAGGAGAAACTGCACGTATGTGGTTTCTCGACACAAAGATTATACAGCATGAATGATGTTAGTGAAGGTGAAACTCTCCTTGTATTAGTATTATGAATCACACAGACTGTGGATGCCATGTACCGGCATATAATGAATTTAGCAAAACAAAGCAAGTCGGTGGAGAAAGTCTGAGGCAACCTTGGAGATAAACTCACCCCAACTTTTGATAAAGTAATGAGTGCACAAGAGGCAGTAATGGATTATCAGCGAGGCACTTGTTTTCATATCTCACTAAAGACTTATTTAATGAGTCTAAATACAGGTTCTGGCTGCTAGGTACCTAATGATGTGGTATAAAGGGAAATATTAGTTATCTTTAATGTGGGTGTCCAGCTTGTGCAGCAGTTATAACTGCATTACAGTCATTGGTGCTGGCTGCATGCACATGGTATGCAGCCTTGCTTCCCCTGTAGCCACCGGGAATGTGCTGAAGTGATACGACAAATGTTTCTTTACGGCAAGATAAACTGCAGATATTCCCCCAAGACGAAAAACCTGCAGTGACAGAAAAAGGACTTTATCTCCAAAGACACACTACATGTTCACCCACTCTCCATGTACACTGGCCAAGAGAAGAGGAGGTGGCACAGTATAGAATACAGACGTGGGGAGAGATGGTATATATAGCTATAACCAGGGAGTACAGTAAATGGTAAATTCAAAGAGCTACCTCTCCACTACAGCAGTGGATAGGATTATAGAGTTGAGCTGACAGCCAGTAAATTGGATTTTAGTCAAACCAGGGGAAAGGAGGGGGCTCAGAACACAAATTGGAGGGGTACAACACTGACAACATATGCCAAAAATGAGAAATGTGCCATTTTCATGATTGACACAGACACTGGTGTGCTCTGACAGGAGACATCCTATTTGCAAAAAGGTGATTTCATAAAACACAAGCTGAAGGAGAGCGAGAGAGTGAGATTCTATGTTTCATTCCAGTGTTAGTAGCGAGTGATAATAGTTCTCCCATGAATCGCTGAGTGCGAGTATAATAAAACCAGCTTTTATCACCTTTTGTATTTCCCCTTCAAGATACAAACATCACATCTGTACACAATTCGATTTGATTCAAGTCACTTTTCTTCCTTCATCTTCCAAAGCCGGCTCTCTTTGTGAAGACAGCCATTTTAGCTTCCCTTGGTCTCTTTAGGTGGAGAACTACACGCTGTGTCAGAGGACGAGAGACAAGTTTTAGATTTAAAGGCACCTCCAGCAACGTGCCCCTCTTGCCTCCCTAAAAGATGCATTAGACTGAGTGTGAGATAGATAAACGAGAGGAGAGAAAATGGTTTAACTTGGTGCTAATAGTGACAATGTGTGGGTGGATGAGAGGGAGGATGATGACTGTAAACTCACATTAGGAAACATCTCCCCCTGTTGGAGGGACCCACATTCAAACAGAGCCGTTTGCAACACAGCACACATGAGAAATGATGGAAACAGATTACTGCATCATTTGGCTGTGCTGTAAACTGCCTGCACACATACACACAACGAGCATGTGTGTGACCTGGTTTAGCTGTATTATACTTGTGAGGACTAGCTCTTCACACACACACACACACACACACATATATAACAAAGTGCATCAGATGGAAAAACCTATTAAAATCTTTCTGTGGAAATACAGCCTGCTAGCAGGGGGGTAACAAATGAGGCCCTTGAGCTTCAGTCTTCTGTCTTCAGTCTTTTAGTTCACCTCATTGACCTACTGTCTCCCTCTCTATCTCATTTTTTCAACCTTTTTCACCCTCTCTCTCTCCCCCTTTGCCTCTCTTTGTCTCTCTCTCTCCCCCCCTCTCCCTCTGTCCCCGGCTGGCTGGGCTATAAGGGGTCACATGTGACAGTGCTGAGAGTCGGCGAGTCACAGAGCAGCGCTACAGAGATAATTGCCATGTGATAAAGAGGTGATTGCCTGTTGGCACCAGGGGAGAGTAATGCCATCAGGTTGCAATAAAAAAGCAGATGTCTGACACTAAATGAATGCTGTTGGAGCCCGGGCAACTTTCTTTGCTCCCCTTCATCTCACGCACTTCTCTTTTGTCCCCCTTGTTTCTGTCTGCCTTTTCTTCCCTCCTCCTGTCTTTTCAAGAGGAAGCAGAAAAGGTTGTGTCTGTGATGATGAAGACTCAGTTCTGCTCATTCTCCACCAGAGACATTTGCTATCTGCTGGGTAGTGCATAAATAAAGAAACCGGAATGGCTTTTGAATATAATGCCTTTGAAATTTTGATAAAAGCATATACATATGAAAAGTAAAATGGAACGACTTTGGGTATTTCTGTCAACATAACCATCCTGCTTTCTGCTCTTTATTTATTTTTTTTTTTTATCAGAGCCAGTTTGTATTAACCACTGCATTCCAACATAATTACATGCTTGGGTTTCCAATTTGCTGCATTTTAATTTGGAGCGAAGCATCAATGAATGCCAGAGTTGTTATCCATGACAATCTGACGGATGGCATTAAGGATTGCATTATCTAAGACATGCATTGGGAGAGAGGCTAGTATTCTGGAGTCGCTAGTATTCACACCCACTCCATTATAACTCCACCCAGGCCTGTAGCTTGTATAAGGCCACAGGGCCCACAACGAATAGGCTGCAAGCTTATTAGAATCAGCCCTAAGTCGTCAGCCCTCACTGAAAGCAGCAAGCTCGAGAAAAGACAAAAAAACAGTGAATGGTGTGACAGTGTATTTATTCTGTAATACCAGCCCAGTCAGACCCTTCATCCTGAAGTCCAACCCTATTCACATCCTAATAGGGGGTCAGTAACAGCATTGGCAAAGCAAGGGAGCCCTAGATCCTCTAGACCTCTTTGTTTGTTTCTGTGTCATTGCTTTTGTTTAGTTTCTTGTCCCTTCCTGTCTTTTGCAGCTGTGACCCCGTAAAGGCTCAATTCATCTTATTTGGAAAGGAATGGATGATCCCCATTTGTCACATTGAAATTATGCAAATGACAAAAGGCATTAATAGATAGCAGTGGCAAGGCATGTGGCTAATGGATGAGATGCCGGCACTGGGCATTCTGCAGCGGGACAGCCGCTTTCAGGTTACCTGACAGGGGCACTGAGGGAAAATAATTGGCTTTTCCGTTGCAGGGTCCCCATGCAAATAGAAGCAGAGTGGCATTCTATACCTCCACTGTCTCACAACATCGTCATTAGCATTAGTGCCAGTGGCAGAGGAGTTTGATTTCTGCTTATACGAGTCATTCTCAGGCCACGGCCATCAGCAGCTCCCCTGACACGAAGCAGCTATGCAGTATTAAACAGATGCAGAGACAGGGGTAAGAGGTTGGTCCAGTTGTGTTTGTATTCCTATGCCACACAGGGCTGCATAACTACATAGCCTGCAAAAGATTGTCGATTCCCTAGATAAACCCACTGGTTCACAAGCTGCAAAAGCCATTGTACAATGATGGATTTTCTTCTGAATTAGGCATTCAGCATGTGGTTTGCACAGGGAGAATTTAAACTGAGTGCGGAAACTCAAATAGTCTCTATCGCTCTTCATGCATGTTGTGTGTACGTGCGTGTGTGTATGCGTGTGAGTGCAGTGCAGGGCAACGGTGCATGTGAGCATGTCCTATGCGTATGAATAAACACTCTGTGGCTGCATTTGATGGAAAATAGTCACAGCTCTCACTTCTCAGTAGAAATGCAGAGTGAATGAAAGGCTATTGATTTTAGGATTGTCCAATAGGTGAAAATCGACTGCCATTGCAATTTTATGACTAACATACTGTATTACTAACATGGTCTGGAATCTGAGTTGCTAGCTACGCCTGCTTTAAAAATATTGTTTTAATGATTCAGCGTCTGGATTCAGTGACACCTCAAAACAGAGTGCAGCTCTGCGTACCAAAAAACACAATGTTGTTTGGCAGAAGTATGTCTCCAAAACAACTTTTCTGTGGCCATACAAGACTGTGGTCATTTAATGAAGTCCCAACCCTAAATGTATTCTGTTTGCAAAATGCAAAGATTTGGCAAAACTAGCCCAGAGAGAGGCCTAGTGGTTTATGACTGAATTATTAAACAAAGCAAATTCTGGACTCTGGATGAATGTCAGGCTACAAGCAGCAACCATCACAAATACATCAGAAAAATTAGAGTCCAGGGAGAAACAGAAGAGAGTGTGAGACATCTGTAGCATTTCTATACAGCCAAACTTCCCAATATGCCGTGTATTGTGAAGTTTGACAATTGTAAGGAAAAAGCATCGCAACTCTTCTGCAAACTTTTCCTATTCCCTGAGCACAGAGATAATGTGCACATGTCAATGCCTTGATTTGTATGAGCCCAACAGACAGCTATTAAATCGTTTCTGCAGCTGGTGACAGGCCTCCTGCTGGGAGGATAGACAGATTCACTAAACATAGGTTGACAGGCTTCTTTTTTCTTCCCTTTCTTTTATTCCGCTCTACTTTCTCTGTACTTCCCATGCACTATCCATCCATCAACCTCAACATACATCCCTCCCTCTGTTCTACCCTTGCTATGTTTCTCGCTATCTCGCTCCCCTTCTCCCGTCTTTGTCTCCTTCCCAACTTACTATATTTTTCATTACCATCTGTCCTCCCCTCACCTCTCTCGCACCCCGTTCTCCTTCCTGCTCTCTCGCACACACCCCATCCAACCCTCCTTTCCTCTACCCATCTCTCCGTGTCCCTCTTCTTTAGCTCATGCAGCAGCAGGCAGCCATCATGGCAGCAAGCCACGGAGGTTACCTCACGCCTAGCGTGGCTTTCCCCGCCACACAGATCCACCAGATGGGGGCGCTCAACATCAACAGCCTCCCACCCACCCCCATGACCCCGGTGTCGGGTGAGTTTCATCAAGCCCTGGGTGAGCACTCGCTTTCATTCCCTTTCCTCTTGTGAGTGTGTGTGTGTTTGTGGATTGAGGGTGGGTTAGTGATGCAACGAGCAGGGTCTCTTATATGCTTGTGCTAATGTCTTGCTGTTAGTGTGTGTATAGGTTTTGTGTGGGTGTGTGTATTTGTACATGCCAGTGAGGTTGTTGTAGGTCAACTTGTGTTTTTGATAATGTCTGTAGGAATATTTGCGTGTGTGTGTGTGTGTGTGTGTGTGTGTGTGTGTGTGTGCGCGCAGCATGAGAATAAAAAAAAAAACTAGAACTGCACCAAGGCCAAGAGAAAGGTCCCTGCTTATTGGTAATCCAAAATTATTCCACTGGAGAGAAAGAGAGCCTAACATGAAAAAATAGGTTCAATGGGATTTGCATGTTTATGTTGTTTGTGAATGCAGAAAATTTTGGGGGATAGTAGCAGCAGAATAAGGAATATCAATAAGTAAGTTTACAGATAAGGCGCTAATTTCCCTGTAGTATTTTGACCTTGTGCTTTGAAGCACGTGATCTGCATGCAGTTGGTTTTGTTTTCCATAACAAACACCGCCTATGCAGATACATTACAGAGGAAAGGGAAGGACTTTGAAATACCTACCCACTGCATAACATTTGCTTATTCAGCAATGCTTCGTTTTCCTTGAGACAGAGGAAACTTCAAGATTCTCCACTCAACAAAAGCATGAGCCGAAATAAATAATACAGTATCCAAGTCTTTGTTGTGCTCCGCTCACCTACTTTGTCAACACTGCAGTATTGAGTTTTTAAGGTGATGACTTTGGTAACTTTAAACCAATCAGTGTGAGAGAGAGGGAACCGCCACCAGTGCAACAAGGCCTATTTTAGATTTTCTTTATAGCCATCATAGGAATCCAGCTTCTTACTACAAACTTGCTGAACTATATCAAATTCTCTCTGCACTATGGTTTCTGTGGGGAAGAAAAATATTCTCTTAAGTCGGTATTCTGTTCACTTCTTCACCCACAGCCACAAAGAAAGGACCATATTATTATAAGTCATTTTGCTTCTGTTTTACTTAATTCACAACAGTCAGTTGAATTCAAATAAACAGGAAAGACAGCAGACCAGGTGTGGGAATCAATGCAGGACCCTTATTCACCTTTTAATCTTGCATGTGAGATGACAGAACATGCCAGTGGACCCACATTGCTGTACGTGTACAGTACAGTGTATCCGCAATCATTTTCAACATCGAGCAATATATCTAGAGAGGAGATCCATTTGTCAAATATTCACTGTGATGTTTTCAGTGCAAAGTGTGCACTTTTGGGCGAGCATAATCAATCAGAGACGGTGATTAAAAGTGGGGCTCAGTCTTGCTGAGAAGCCTCTTATTTTGACGGGTAAAGCACTGACAGTATGGCAATTCAGAAGATCTTTGTGTTCTGCATGCATACCTGTATTTTGCAACACAATAGCGCTGATGAAAGATAGTGTAACTGTACTGCAAAGAACTCTTTCTCTCTCTCTCTCTCTCTCTCTCTCTCTCTCTCTCTCTCTCTCTCTCTCTCCCTCTCTGTCTGTGTGTGTGTTTGTATTAGAGGCTTTGTCCTCCAGTCTGATTGTAATGTTTGTGCTGTTTGTGTATCTCTTTTGAACTGTAGCATCTCTGAAGCCAAAATCAGAGCCTTACTCTAAAGAAAATATTCCTGTATTTTGTTAGATATTCTGTAAAATCTTAATGCAACTCTTTCTGTATAGGAACATTTCGGGCAATTTTGTATCAATTGGCATTGCCAGGAGCTAACAACATGGCTAAGGCAAAGAAAAACACGTTTGTGCTCCTGATACAGAGACAGAGAGAGATAAAGGAAGAGAAGTGAGTGCCTCTAAGTCTGTGAATCACGTGTGTGAATTGGTGCCATTTATATGCTTTCGGATATGCTTCTGTGTAAGCTACAGTTGACTGATTACCTTTAATTATTGAATATAATATATTATTAATCCTTGAGAGAAAGCATGACCTTCGTGCATTTTCAAGGATTACTATAAATGAAAAAAATGTTATGTTTTATTTCCCATTTCTTCATTCATTAATTTGAGTGTGGCTGTGCAGGAGTGGTAGTCTAGCTTGCTGCTTTGGTATACACAGCTGTTTTCTCTCTCCCTTTTCACACTTGACTATGACTTATTTAGAGTTCATTGAAGGAATACATAACATTACTGGCAAGGCTGTCTGTATAAGTAGGCCAAGAGACTCTGACACTACTGAGAGACTGTAAAATGTCTGCCACAAGTCAGTGGAATAATTCATTGTAATATCAGAATCTGTTTTTAGGGTCTGGGAGCAGAGTGTTTCTCTGCTTCGACAGAGGTGTAATTTATGCATTAAGTTGTCTCATCAACCAAATTAGAGCCAAAACAGATCTATGAATTCTGACATTTGGCAGCTGTGTCAAATGTGCAAAAGCATAAAAGGTAGAAAGGTTAATGTTCCCTTTCCTTCCAAAATGAGAGAAACTGCCCATTGATGGCTAAACTACTGCCGTTCTGAATGACACACACTGCTCTGCATTAACATAAAGCTCCAATAGTAGCTTAATAGATGAAAAATGCTGCCTGATCTTGAGGTAAATGTGTGACATTAATCTTTTATTTAAATGATCGGTATAACCTCTGCAACATAAAAAATCTTGTTTGTGACAGCAAGCCGGAGTACAAAGAGGCTCAGAGGTTAAGGGTGTTACTCTGAAAACAATGAGACATCCATTTGATCAACAGATGCAAAGCATTTAAGCTTGATGGTGCATAAGCCGTTTGCCAGATGGTTCAGCTGATTAGAGCATGAATCCTTACAATGATGCATGATGATGCTTTTTGGAAATAATGTTCGCCAGGTGCTGCTCCCTGAGCGCTGCAGAAGAAATAAAAGTTAAACAAAACAAGGGAGAGAGAGGCGGAGCTGGAGTAACAGGAAGGGAGAGAGAGGGAGATAAAAAGGGTGAGGGAAGAGAGGATGGGAGACATGGAGAGAGATGCGGATCCTGCTGGGTATATGTGGTGAGGAACACATAGTGTCAAGGATGCTTTGTTAGGATGTGAGAAGTGTGTAATCAAAGTCACTCTGATGTTCTGTTGCATGGTGCTGCTCTACACTGAAGATGTACATTAACAAGCACATATTACACAAAATATACTGCAGATGCTCCACAGCCAGAGACAACCCACTCGCAGGCAGGCTGGATGTGCCACAACAACCCTGCTGGATTCGAGCATGGTTACACCATCGATGCAGAACACTTCCTGAAACTAATGAGCTGTTTGACACAGTGATCTTTCTCAATATGTGCACCTGTCTTCCACGACGCCTCATACATGTTCAGTCATTTTAGATTTAATGGCCAATTCTAATACAAACAAATGCTAAGGGCAGATAAGATTAGAGGTTAACTTACCAAAAACAACATATCATAAAAAAAACAGTGACTTAGCTGGTGAGAATGAATGAGAGACCCAAAGATTTACTGCTATGAGTGATGTATCACATCCAGGCTTTTTGCAACAGAACGCAGTTCGGTAGTATGTTCAGAGCCAGATGAAACAGCTGGGGAAATGAACACCTGTGTGTCTTAATTGATGGTTTGACCTCCAGCAACTCAATCTGTAAAAATGCATTCCCTGTAGCTGCTCTCTTTAAGACTTTACTCTTCCAAAAACTACTTTTACAATAATTTTATCTTCAAGGCCAAAGAGATCAACTTAGAAACATGTCCAGTTGCACAAAAAGCATTTGTCTCTCAGATACAAATGTTCCCCCTTTCAGTTTAAATCAAGCCTACTGCATCAGAATCATAACAAATCCCAGGAGCGAAAGTGAACAGCTCTGTGACAGCAAAAGGTATTCCTGTTGCTGGTGCGTACGAGTACTTTCAGAGAGTATAGCCGCAGCTCTCGGCCAGACCATGTCTGATTTGTGTAAGCAAAACGGAGCCTCGCACGAGCGGCAGAGCTTCACAAGCTGCCCAGCTGGTCTGCTCGGGGATCTGAAAGTCAGACACATTGGTATGGTCAAAGCATTGTATGTACATTTGCCTGAGTGGCGCAGACAGCACTAGAGAAAGTTGTATTTAGTATATTTTCCTTGGTTGTATTTAATACTGAAGGTTAATGGTTCAAGTTTCACTTTTAACATTTGCTGAAGACGAATCACAAATACTTTGTAATTATTGTTAATATCATAATTAATCTAATTTTAGGGGTGTGTATACTCTGCCCTCCAAGGTTTTTATCTGTCCAACACATTACTCAGGGAGGCTATTCCATGTTTGACCAGCAGTTTGGAGGAAGCCTTTAGCCAGAGGTGTAGTTTGGCCCTGGATAGGCGAGTGGTGCTGTGCCTATGTTGGAGGGAACCTGGAGGTCCAGTGGTTGGTGTGGTCTCGTACAAGACCTTAACAGCAGGGAAAATGGGTAGTTCCCTTGTCCACTCCAATACTTATTGGGGCTTTCTTCTATTATTAAGCAGGCCAAGGTGACTACTGTAGGTGAAGCACGCTCCAAGACACTGCAGACCTGTGCTTTAGAGATTGTTGCTTGACTGTTTATCTTCAATTTAGATGCAACTCTCCTCAAAGCTCCCATTTTCTGACCTGCCCTGACGGAGATGGTGATTAGGCTTTTCATTGTTACTCCCAGCAGGCTGAGCTCTTCAGTAGATGGTTGCCGGTTATCATTGAAGTTTAGTTCCAGCTTTCATGGAATCATTTTCCTCAAGAACATCATGGACTTTGTATTTTAATGGTTCAAAAATGTTTTTATTTGCTTCCCCAAGTATTTATTTATTCATTTGTTGAGGCTAGGTTTCACTTCAGCCTTCAGCCAGAGATGGTCCTTGGCTGTATAGAGTTACGTCATCAGCATCCAGGCGCATTCTCACAAACATTAACAAGGTCATCAGTGGAGATGACAAACAGGAGGAAGATTTAATCAAAAATCAAAGTAAAAAAAACATTTTATGTATTATTTAGTAATAATGTATTACTACTCTGCAAATCTGCTTCATCCATACTGTGTGGGTGTGGATTGTTCCGATTTTATTGACCTTTATTGGCCTGGCAACCCACCAACCATCATCAGGTTTTGATGGCAGAAAATGATGTGTTCATGTAGTAAGAAGCTGATTGAGAGAACAGGTGTTAAGGCCTTTAAATGGAAGGACTCTATACATCCCACAAGCAGCTGTGGATGACATTATTGGTAAGAATCACACATTATTTAACACAGAGCAGACCATGCCTCAATCACATTCAAAATTGCATTTTGATGGGCAGTTAAATATTTCCTAGACAATGAAACACATTCATTTGGAAGTGCATTCACATTTTATTTGCTTCACAAATATGTATTAGTTATCTAAGAGGCAGTATTCAAAGTCACATCGTTTTTCTTGGTATACCAACTGTCCTTTGAGAAAGGTGCCCTTCCCATATTCTGATTTATTATTCACACTTTAAGGACCAGACAGACATTTTCTCTTTGAGACTAAATGCATCACATTTTAAATCAGTTAGATGAAAAGCATCTGTTTTGAGTGCTTATTGCTTACTCCAGCAAAAGACAGTCCTTGTGCTGGTAATGACTGCACTCTGATGGGTATAGCATTCCTCGTTTGAATGTGTAATTAGCATAATAAATACTTCTGCCGCATGTGAAGACTTCTTTCGTGAAGCAATCATCGCAAGGAGCAAATCAACAGTCTTCCCCTCTAAGAAACAGCCTGCAAGAACATGAATTATGAATTCTGCTTCCATAACATAAATATATGTGACATGCACATGTACATACTACCAGTGAAAACTTCTTTCTTGCAGTAATAAGAGTGGAGAAGAGATAGTTAAGAGCTAGCTGTATAGAATATGTAATCTGCTGTCCCATAGCTTCGTATTCACCCATGCCAGAGTGGGGAACAACATGTCATTATTACAAGCCAATACACGCAGCACACACTGACAGCCACATGTGTACCGGCACTCTTGTGTGTGCATTGTAAATATGCTATGAATACAATTCCCACAATGCAAGAACTATATGTCCACTGAGGTATAAAATGAAAATGTCTTGTTATTTTCTAGTGCAGGATAGTAGGAAATGCTGAGGAGAACATTCTCGGGGTCTGCCCATGTTGGATATTGGGCCATTGAGACAGTGAGGATGAAGATGATGACTAGGCTACACGAATGGCTTTCTCATGTAATCATTGTTTTATTGGCCATGGCGTTGCTTGTTGTCTTTTCCTTATATCATAACCCCCTTGTGTGATCCAATACATGTATAACCCAGTTACTGTAGTATTTTCTACCATTTGGTTAAGTTATTGTGGATAAATGCTTCCGAGCTTTGCCTCACTTACACATGATTCTTATGCCATTCCGTGCTGTGACATTTCCAGCTTGATAAACTGACTGGTGGCCACAATCAGTTACTTCTGTCATGTGTTCTCTTTTACAACAGATGTCATGTCCAACTGCTGACCCTAGAGCTTATGTAATTGCATGTAAGAGGTTCACACTACCAACCAACTACCACCACTGCTGCTCTTACTATCGCTACAATTGTTACACACATAGACGCGCGCTACCGCAGCACTGCTAAGCCTTGGAAAATGAATTTGCCTGATGATGGAGAGGGTGCATTATCTGGCGGTACAGTAGAGTGCGTGTGGCCCGAGCAGACTAGCTGTCTCTAGGCCTCAGAATAGGAGCGGCAGTCTCCTGGGTCCTGGTAGGAGAATAGGCTGAAGCTGCAGTCTAATTCATCACAGCTCCGCAGGAAACAAGCAATCGTGGGGAGGCTTCATAAAAAAAAAAAAAAAGGAAACCAGTGCAAAAGACACAACAGCTCTCACTGGACCCAGGCAATTCCCCTGGTCACTGTTGCTGTCAGCCTCCTCATGACTTAAATGCTGAGGCAGGTAGAGGAGAGGGAGAAGGAAAAAGAGGAGAGGAAAAATGGTAGGTAAAAAAGGAGAAAAGTATATGGATATGGAGATGGTGGGAGGTTTCAGCGTGTGATGTACAGCATATTTACCGCAGCATTAGCATAAATCTCAGCACATGTTATGTGTATACTGGATGTGATTGTTTACCCTATCCGGACCACCTCTCACAGGGGGTTCTTTACTCAGGCACCAGATTGTGGGGATATGGCATGCTGGAGGGTTTCCGTGACAACCTGGGCTTTCTGTCCAATCACGGCAAGGGTTTCCAGATTGAGAGGTGGTCCTCAGGGGAGCTGTACTTCAACGAGCTTGGATGCTTTGCCACGGAGCAGCCCTTTTAGAGAGACCATCACGCAGTGAGATTCTGCTCAAAATGGGTACTTTGATGTTCCCGGCATAATTGGAAACACTTTCCAAAGGAGGGTCCTTTTAAAATGCATTGAATGAGAGAGGACAGGGAGCATCCAATTTCAATTCCACTCATGAACCATCCTGCAGCTGCCTTTCAGGCGTGTACCATACATGTTATGACCCACCCATTTGTCAAACTGCCAACTGTTGTTATTTTGTCTTTTTTTATGGTGTATAAAATTAGGAGGCATCTTTGTGTTTTTGCTGCCTGCTCGTTCAAGCAAATCTCCCTCTGTAATCTCCTTCTATTTAGTCCAGATCTTTTTCTTTTTTTCTCTCTCTCTCTCAGAAGTTGCATAGTGGTTTCATCATCTTGAGCAGTAGGAGCCAGCAGGGTATCGCACAAACACTACGGACAGGCTCATTTTTCACAGGTTGACTTCCCAGCTATTCTGCAGGATGTGTCACAACAAACGGGGGATATGTGACAGACTCACGTCGCACCCGTGTCCTTGCATTAGAGAGGAGATGCAGTGTAGCTTAGTGGTCACAGGCTGTGTGTGTTTGTGCGAGTGTGTGGGGGTGTGTGTGTGTGTGTGTGTGTGTGTAGATCTGCTTGTGCTGAGGCGGGGGTGCTAGTGTTTACTTTCTGTACACAATAGAAAAGCATGTCTATATGTACACTTACTACAAAACTACTGTTTTGTGGTATCCTGTAGAGCTATGTAGATAGAGTGCTCGTGATCCAGTAACAATAAACTTTTTTTTTTCCCAGCAGGCCTCAGTTCTCCACCAGCCAACATCACCACCTCCGCCGTGCCCAGCATCGTCACGCCCATCGTCAACGGATTCACCGGCATCCCTCATCAGCCCAACGGACACCCTGCTGTGGAGACTGTGTACACCAACGGCCTGCCGCCCTACTCCACCCAGAGCCCCACCGCTGCTGACACCCTCCAGCAAGCCTTCACTGGAGTACAGCAATACACAGGTGTGAGACACTTTGTTTACTATGATGTATTTCTGAGATTTTACAATCTGCCGTAAATGCTAAATGTTTAGCAGCTACGAGACAAATACTGCAGGGTAACTACTGTATGAGTGTGAGGCTGTGTGTATTCAGATAGTGTAGGACAGGGCCTTAGAACATAACATCAGAGAGCCTTTGATTACACATGTTATGCTTGTGTGATCGACCTTAAGCATCCTTGACACCGTTCTCTGTGGGATCCCCATTTTTACACTCCTCTCTCTCTCTCTCGTACTCTTTCTCCCTCCTTGCTCTCCCCCCTCTGTCTGCCTCTCTGCAGCGATCTACCCAGCCACCACGCTGACTCCCATTGGCCAGACACTGCCCCAACCACCCCAGGTCATTCAGCAGCAGCAGCAGAGAGAAGGTGAGGGTGAGAGAACATTATTACTTTTACACTTCACACATCTCATCCCGTGTAATAGACATATAAAGAAGATGAGCGTGAGAGACCAATATTACTTTAGCACTGTGCACACCTCATTCTGTGTAATACATATATAAAGAAAGTGAGGGTGAGAGAAGAATATTACTTTAACACTGTACACATCTCATTCTCTGTAATAGATAAATAGAGTGGAACGGCTGAGAGAACATCTCATCTTAGATAATAGATATATAAAGCATGAGGATGACAGACCAGTGTTAATACAACTATATCATACTGTACATCTTGAAAATAGGTTATATATTGTCTACATAGGCCCCTGCTTTCTTTCATAAGTAATAATTAAAGCTTGTATAATAAAATCCCTATAGCTGTGAGAATAGTGGCTCTGCAACCCAGATGGAAGAAATACAATTAATGAAAATATAGAAAGTAGGGTTACGTGACAATTGTGGCAGCTTACTTGAAGATAATGTCAGTCACAGTGCAATGTGATGATTTTCACTTAAACCTACTGCAGGTTTACACAATAATAATTCATTCAGGTTGCATTGAAGTTGTGTAATTTCCAGTGAATGAGTAACAGTTCTTTTGGTACTGGTTTATGTCTTAAATTTCTTATTTTAGAAATAACTGTGTCAGACAGGAGATGTGAAGTATGATTGAAGGCCACGTATAAAGCAATCAAGCCCTCAGTTTTGCATGTCATATACATGACAGGTTTGATTAGTTTTGCTCAGGTGTACCCAAGTAGGTTCAGAAGCACAAAAGAAAATGGGGAAAGCAAAGGGCAGCTGCCAGAGAAGCAGAGGTTCCACGAGCAAAATCCATCAGCCAGAACCGCATCGCAGGTCATCCCATGGACCTGTGAAGCCACCATTGGGTCGGGGAGAGTAGGGAGAATGGGACAAATTAATATATAAATGTATTCTTCTTTTGCAGCACGTTGATCACACTACAGATAGCTGCTAGTTGGAGAATGTAATCTGTCATCCTGATTTCCTGATTTCACATTCAATCAAGTTGGTTAAATGTAAATAGACATTTTAAATACACTCTCAATATCTATACAGTATCAGCAAATCAAATCAAAAACTTTTCCGTTTGTTTTTGTGTGTTAAAATCACTGATAATGTCACAGACAGTCGTGAAAATCTCTCTCCACTTATCTTAATTTAGTCGACATGCAAGACTGCATAGATCAAAATGACAAATTCTCAGCTGTCTCTCTCTCTCTCTCTCTCTCTCTCTCTCTCTCTGTCTCTCTGTATCCAGGTCCGGAGGGTTGTAACCTGTTCATCTACCACCTGCCACAGGAGTTTGGAGACAATGAACTCATGCAGATGTTTCTGCCCTTCGGCACCGTCATCTCCTCTAAGGTCTTCATGGACCGGGCAACCAACCAGAGCAAGTGCTTCGGTGAGTTACTCACTGCCACGCACACACAGCTATCCACGACACACAATTACATCATTGTATGAGAATTTGGGACTGTACATTTTTACTGACTTCTTCTAAGACAAAGCTTTAATAAGGGTGAAGGTATGTTTTTTTGTTTGTAATTTTTTTAGCCATTGGCATAAAGATGCATTAATGGCAGGTCTGGATTCAGAGGCCTCTATTATCATTTGTAATATGTAAAGAAGTACAGAGCAATACAGGGTGAAAATGATCTCACTACTTATATGAGTAAATACATTCAGGGGAAATGTATAATGGATGTTTTCAGGAGTTGGACACAAAGCAATGTGCTCTTGCACAAAACAAAATTTGTTTTACAGTCTGATCTCTTATAGTTTTTTCATTTGTGGGTGTTGTGTAAAAACTCACAGTTAAGGCGTGAAGCTTCATAGTGTAAGTTACATTTTCACAATAATGGAAGTTTTTATTTTCATACTGCACACCAAACAATAGACATTTGTTAAAAAATATTTTTTTTTTAGGTGCTGTGGATTTTGATGATGTTTGACAGCACCCAGACACGGAGGCCTGAATGATCGTACCCCTGACTGACTGACCTGAATTTGCATCTTGATGACTGTTGTGGTTTGGCATCAGTGCTGTAGAAACAGAAATGTGCTGAATACATTGTAGCCAAACCAGCCATGATGCAGTCGATCAGAGCCCATGTCCTTGTTTCTGTTTGGCAGCTGCGTGACCTGAAAACCTTGAGGTGCTGTATCAGCATCCACATCACCGTTGTGTAACCCCAATATCTGTCAATACCCTTGCTGCTGAGGCTGATTCACACACCTCCACGCCTCCCATCCCATTTAGCTCCGTCAGCCTACACACACCAACAAGCCCCGGGGCTTATACAAACTTTGAGGAGGCAGGCAGGGTTGGCGGGTGCGGGGTGGGTGGGGAGGAAGGCAAAGGACAATTATGGATCAGCATTTGTTTTCACTTGAGGGAACCGCAGAACCCTGGGCAGAATTGATCGCTAGTCCTGTCTCCCTGGGGGGACTTAATAACATATAAATTCATGAAAGAAGAGCTATTTGCAGTATTGACTTATACACTATGCATTTACAACATAATGTTAGGCCTGGGGAAGGAGGGAGCACACTGGTGTAATTAATCAAGAAAGGAGAAAGAGGGGATAAACTTACATTGATGGTGTGCAAAAGACAGGGAAACCGAGAGAGAGAAAGCACACTTGTAATGTGTGACAGGACTGAGCGGAGGGCTTAAAGCTCTAAGCCTGCATCTCCTCTCCATCTCATCTCCGCTCCCAGCCCGAATGTGTTAACCTGATGGTGGGTTAGGAGGTCACCTCCTTTCCCTGCCTCTATACTTTCTTCAGACTCGCATTCAGCCCTCCTCCGCGCTGCCCAGCCTTCGCCC
This sequence comes from Maccullochella peelii, assembly GCA_002120245.1. Taxonomy (NCBI): domain Eukaryota; kingdom Metazoa; phylum Chordata; class Actinopteri; order Centrarchiformes; family Percichthyidae; genus Maccullochella; species Maccullochella peelii. The sequence goes on from LKNJ01000946.1 coordinate 40,977, forward strand.
TAATGGGCTGACCCAGAGCCAAGCAGGCCAGGCAGACATCTCTCCCAGGTGGCTGTGGACGTGGAGAGGCTCCTGCTGTTTTTCATGGGTCATCGACTGTTCCTAATGACACCACAGACACAGGGGAGCGCATCAAGCGGAGACACACTCCACTGCAGTTTCTGGTCACTGAATCCTCAATGCTTTATTTTTACACATGATGAAAACAAGATGTTCAGCATAGGTTTGAGGAGGGGTGTATCTTGGGGAAATGCACTGGGAGGGGGGGGTTATGTCTGCGGCAGACTTGTCTCCTCATGATGAACTATGTTTGCTCTTGTTGTGGCCGAACTACTTTGCAATGTGACTTGTGCTCATTCATTTTAGTATTTTTGGGCTTTCTAGGGATGTCAGAAAGCTATGCTGAAAAGGATATTGTTAAGTTATTAAACTGAAAATATTCACAGGGATGACCTGAATATGATACTGACACTTGTCTTGCCCATGTTACCAGTATTTTCAAGGAAGGACTCAATACTACTAAATACTGATGAATTCCTTTTTGTTACTATTTTTTCATTTTTTTCTTCACATTTTCAAAAGTAACAATTTATATGGGATTAGTGATTGAATAAATCTTTTTCTATTCCATTAAACCCTCCAAAATCAGCCTTCTTAACCTTCAAAATCCAAAAATGTCTTACTCCCTGTCATGCCTCTCTGAAGGATCACAGAACAGCTTGATATTACATCTCCTCCAGACAAAAACTGTCAACCACGAGACAACATCGCAACAGTGATGCCTTATGACAGTAACACCCCCACACTTGTTGCATCTGGAGTCCCACACGCTCGGTTATTTTAGCTGTTGCAAAAGTTGATGAGAGGTTGTGCAAAAAGATGCAGCTGGTCAACATCCAATTCTAACACATTGGCGTACACTGTGGACATATTAAACCCTGGGGGGAGAAAATATAATATTTTTTTTAGTTTAAAAACAACTTTCTAGCATACTGTCATGGGCACCAGGGAGCCCAAAGGTGCTACCTGCCTCAACAACGCCATCTAGACCCCTTCAGGAGGTAAAAAGGCCAAGCAGTGAAGATATTTGTTTATATCTCTCACCTCTTTTCCAGCAGCTTTTTTTTCTGCCTGTCAGTTGAGTCATTTGCAGTAGATATCATCTCTAAATATTGGCTTAAATTCTTATGTTAAAGCCTGTTTAGGCACTCGTAATTATCTTAATTCTCAAAAGGGCTAATGAACGTGTACTTTTTCACAGGTTTCGTGAGCTTCGACAACCCTGCTAGTGCACAGGCAGCTATTCAAGCCATGAATGGCTTTCAGATTGGGATGAAGAGGTTGAAAGTCCAGCTAAAGAGACCGAAGGATGCCAGCCGCCCTTACTGACACAGCCTACCCTCAGTATTCATTGCAGCAGCACAGGTGAGCCTGCAAAGAGTCAAAGCCCCATCACCGGTTTTAAGATTTAGATCCTCAACATTGTTTCTGTTGAAGCTGAAGATTTAACTCCGGTTTAAAGAGTGCCAGTTGATTTTCCCTGGCGTGTTGATGGCCAAACGTTGTCCTCTTTACTTCTTGGGATTTGCTGAGCTTATAGTTTTCTTATCTATTTGACAGATAAGTATTAAATATCCTTTCTGTTAAGTGAATGTAAAGCTAAATATTTTAATGTCTCTGGAGTTTTAGTATCTGCAGATATGTAGAAACTATAAGGGCTGATTTCATATGCGGCACAGCAGGAGTATTAATTATGGGAAAAGGCTGTCATCATCGTGATTGACAAAGATTGATTGGTGTGCCAGTGTGGGTTAGTGCTCTCCAGACCATTACACTGATATAATAGAGCCATATTGAACTATCCAAAGTTTAAAGAAATGGATCTTTGGAATGACAGTTTAATGAGCAGTGAGTTCTGAAATTGCCTTTTTCTTCTATTTTTCAGGTTTTAGAGGACACATGAAGATATCTCGGAGGAGTTCAACTTTTTTTCTTTTAAAGCAAAATATGTTTTTAAAAAAATCAACACATAAGGAATTTTTGAAGACATATCAGCATTTACTTATGAAGATATAGGTTACGGCAGAAAAAGGAGATGCGAAAGAGGAGGAGGCGCTTCACCGGGGGACTTAACAGTAACAGATGGCACAGTGCAAGAAAGACAAGAAGAAAAAAAAACTGAAAAACGATGTGATGAGACTGAACAACAGAACTTTTTCTTGTTGAGACTTGAATTGTTAATTAAGCAACAAACTAACAAACAAAAAAGCAGCAACAACAAATAGATTTCTATATACATATTATATACACATATATATAAGGAAAGAGGCGCGTGTGGCTTTTACTGTACTGGACAAATGAGGGTTAAAACTTGAAGATCAAGAAAAACAGTGGAAAAAAGAAGCTATTCTATACGTCCACTGACAGACTTTCTTTCTCTTTCCCTCTTTCTCTTATTCTCTCACCGTCTCTCTCAGCAAGCGCAGAACTATGACTCTTGGAGGTCACTGAGGTTTCCATTAGCAACAGTAGAACTGCAAATCTTTCACCCCTAAGGGACCAAAGGACCAAACATTTTTATTGTTCTGAACAGTAATATATAGTATTAATGATACTAATACTACAAACTACTACTAATAATATTACAAGTTAAACTTAAGAAGACATACTAGCTTCAGGTTGAAAAAAAAAAAAGAGGAAACGGGTTTTGGTTTCTTTTCCTTTTACATTTATAGATACTGGGTTTGAGGATATTAAAACAAAACAGAAAAAAAATGTATAAAAAAATAAAGCTATACTATTTTAGTGGCGTAGAATATGTGGGTTAGACATTGATTCGGGCATGTTCAGATATGTTCTTTTGCCACTCATTGATTCATCTGCATCACAGCATTTCATCTCGGAGGTGTGATGTGTCTGTGTTATTGTGTCAGTAAAAGAAAAAAAAAAACAGTTCTGTAGTGCCAAAAGTGACACAATAACAGCCTCTTAAACCAAACACTGCTCATCTACAGAGTATTTAGCCATGTAATGCTGTCTTGGGTTCTTGTCAGCACATTACAATTCCATAATTGAAGTAAAAGTAATTCCATGTCATCATTAAAGCCTTGATATTACAGATAATCTGACCATAAAGCACTGTGGTAAAAGTGCCACCCGGCTGAGCTGGATACGCAGCAGTAAAACAGCACACCATCTGTAACTGCTTAATAAAATATACAAATGAGCCTGACAGCAGTTGTAAAAATTTCCATCGGCGTGTCACCGTGGTCCCTGCCGGGTCATGCCCTCTCCCGCCGCCAAGCTCCTCCAGCTGCTCACAGCAGGCGAGAAGCAGACTCCCCTCCTCTTTCTCCTCCCCTCACCTCACCTCCAAGTGCCAGCATATCTTTCTCTTAATAGGGACCATCAGTTCACAGGGGCCAAGAGCTAAACCACAGCATAATTAGGATAATGATAATATTGATCAGATGGGCAGCAGCACCGCAGGGCAACAGATGCACAATCAATTACACATTGACATTTCGAATGAATTGACTGAGTGACAGAGTCCATTTTTCCTCTCAGTGGTTGGATGGGAGTCATTTCTCCCTCTCACTACAACCCGCAGTGTCAGAGGGGACCCCGAATCTGACGGAGGCAGCATGTCCTGAGGGATACTTCTGAAGGCACTTAAATCTACGCAAATAATTATCGCAAATCAGCAAAAGGGTTCAGAGGTTTACATGGCTGTGACAGGATCTGTACATAGTGTTTAGAGTAGGTTGTACAAGTTCTTCAGTGAAGAGCAGCTGTATATTTTTTTTTTCCAAAGGGTATAATAGCACAGTAAGAGCTTGTACACGGTGAGGAACAGCCTGGCATTACCAGCCTTAGGAGGTCAAATTAAGAGCAAAATGATCCATCAATTAGACAGCAGCAGGCCTGTAAGTGTAGCTGCTACAGCTGCTGCTGCTTCAACAAGACGACAGCTTACCATTAGCGCCGGTCACACGCGGCTCCTATACAGTGTGGTCACGACACATCACGCGGTATCAGATATGATTAATTAACTAAAGTAGCATCATCAGCGGTGATGCTTTTACAAAGAGAGACACGCGCAGTGCGTCCGAGATGAAATCTGTTTTTCATGAGTTGTTTGCTTTTTACTGAATCGCCTTTGTTTTTTTTATCCATTTCACTCTCAACTAACATCCACTCAGTTGTCTTTTAATTTGAATTTTTTTTTCCCCCAACATGCCATTCATTGACTCAGTTTGCTCTGAAGCAGCTTGCCCCTCAGGACTCTGTGAGATCTCAGCGCTCTGATCATCGCTCTAAACTTTAGACACATCAGTGCTTCAGTCATGGAATCACAATGCTGTCTCTATGGCCACATCCACACATGTAGGGTCTTCACTAAACAGGACTACTATGCCTCTGTAGTCTGGTAAAACAAATGTCATCACCAGAATGGCTTCCCAGGTCCTGATGACTGTATCTTTTTTTTTCTGTTTGTTTTTTACTGTGGCTCGGCCACTGTATTTGTATGATGCTTCACAGGATCAGTGTTCTTAGAAAGGGAGACTGTTAACAAATGCTGCCCTCATTCACTGTATATTGTTCTGTTGCAGAAAGTCTTGAGAAAAATGCCTTTCTCATCATGAATTGCCAAATTATGCAAACATATCCACTGCATTTCCTCATCAGACTTTAAATATGTGCCAGATTCCTTGAAAATTCAAGATAGTTTCTTATAAATATGTAATTTTCAGGAAATATTGATTAGTAAAAAGAAACATTTGATTTTGTGATGTAGTATAACGTAGGGGGAGGCTCAATTCAGGCTGTAATGATATAGAATAGGGTTTTCCAGTGAAAAGGTTAGGTTTCATATATATTTGCCAGAAGACAGCTTCTTTTCCCCCTGGTGAGTTACTGTTAGTTTCCTCTCTCCTGTCAGGGCCCAGCAGCTTTAGGAAGCTATAATATATGCCCTCCTTTCCCCGGGCCATACAGGGCCTTATAAACCCACTCAAAAATCTTTTCTTATGGGATTTCAACTGGAGAGTTTTTTAAATTATTAAAATCAAATTAAATTTGGCCTTCACAACAGCTTGGGTAATGCAAATTAAAGATGCCAGCTGTGGCTGAAATGTAATGAGTTTGAAAAGATGTTGAGTTAATTTCATTCTGCCAAGAAGAAAAATGAAATTTGATCGAATGTAATTAAAACAGTGAAGGTTTGCGGATGGAGACAGTTTGCATCTAGTGCATAAGCCTGAATATACTGTAAATATCCACTATGAAATTCGGGAAAGGAAAGTAATGAAATGACTGAAACCCAAGAAATTAATTGAGTTTAACAATTTTGAATTACCAGTACTGACTGCAAATCCTCTGAAAAAGACAGAAAATAGCAGCGTTGATACCAGTAGTGTTATAATTAAGCTGCATGTGGTCAAACTAAAGTTTATCTTCTACATTGTTTTTACTTTTGCATCCTTTTTTTATCTTTTTTTTTAAATATATATTTCTCATCCTACCATGGTGCCCTTTCAATCTCTGAGCATGCTCAATGGGGGCTGGGAGGGTTAAAGATTATGATTATGGTACTACTCGTATTAACAATATGATTATTTAACTATGGTTTGAATGCTAAGGATAGTAGCTTATTATAAATATGAAATCTGTATATTATGGAAAATCAGCACAGGACCTTTGTTTAGGTACATATAGGTTAGGGATTGAAATGGGGGAGGGGGAGGGGGAAGGGGAGGGGTGGGGGGGTCGCTTTATGAAGATGTTAACTTTCTGGTTTCTCAGCACAAAGCATACAAAAACATATAAACAGCAGTATGGAGTCTATGAAGAAGACTTTACTGACATACAGGGCGCAAAAAGAGAACTCTCAGTACTATTCTTTAAACCTGGAGGAGAACATGTAGTTTACAGGTTGTATTGATTTTCTTTCTTTTTTTTTTTTTTAAAAGGAGAGCGCCACCTGTTTTTGTGGCAGCGTCAGTACAGCATGGATTAACTGACAGGGAAAGCAGTATCTTTTTATAAAAAAAAACTTTAAAAAAAAACTATGTGTTCTGTATTAGCCTGAGAAACCAAACTTTTTTTCCCCTGTTGAAATTTCTTAATACTTGCTGCTTAGATTACGTCATATTAATGATTGATGATTTAATAATTTTATAATTAATTATCGGGTCAAGTATGTAACTTGATGTTTATTTATTTATCTATTTATTTTATTTATTATTTATTATTTATTATTTATTATTTATTTAGCCACTTTTCTTTTCTTTAATGGTTATGGTAAGATAAAGATATGTATCAAAAAGAAATGCTTATTGGGGCTTTTCTCTCTTTCTCTCCTTTTTTTCCAATTTTACAATAAAAATTCAAACTGGATGTTTTGTTTCTCACAGTTGTATTGAATGGAGTGCCGAACCACAATGCAAAGACAGGGGGAGTTGTTGCACAAGGATTTACTCCCCTCCGCATCTCAAGGACCTTGAAAGTCTGCGAGTGCAGATGTTGCAACCTCGCACAGCTCGCCACCCTGGAGTCTGTCACCGATGCCTCGTCCATGTTAAGCGATGAAACTGTGGCGATGGTTTCATTGCCCTTTAAAGGATAACCGGGTTCCTGCTGCACATCCACAGCTTGAACTTTTTTAAACATTTCATTTTTCATATGAGGCCGTTTCTGCTGCTCTCACACTAGGCAGGAGTCTGCTTTGGAATTCATCATAAAACGCTGGAAGCTTCAGGAGAGGAAATGCACCTATTTCATACTCATGTGGAAACTCAGTGGTGCAGTATGTAGGATGATTTGGATTATCTGTCATTGTGGAGACTGGAGGCTTTACCAGTTAGCAGGTCACCTGATGCTGCTCTGCTGCGGGGAGACGCACTATACCTGAAATATGATGACATGACATGACTGATATATATGATGGGAACAGAATTCAGAAAGAAAACCATGGCACATAAACATCAGACAGTTGGGAGGTATGGAAGAGAAAGACAAGCAGGAGGCAGTAAATTGAAATAAGGAAGGCATCGAGTATCAGTCAGTAAGTTTACATACAGTAGCTACAGCATTGCTTTGATGCCATAAGCCAAAATCTGATGCAACATCCGTTGACTTGCCTCTCCACATACACCTTGTAATCACCATCTTCTTATATCAGACGTCACCGCAGCATCAGAAGCAGTACAGCTGAGACACTGCGTTCACTTTTTGAACAGCAGCGACAGATATGAAAAAGAAAGAATGGGAGGAACAAAAAAAGTAGAGCCACCGGCTCATGAAATAAATTGTCCCAATTACAATAAAGTGTGGCTCTTGGTCAGTGTGCACGGCAGGCAGTTCATCTTTATTACAATCAGTTAATGAAAATCAATCCCCCTCCTGATAAACTCTTATCTCCACGGCCTTTGCGCACCCCTCGTGCAGGGAGATAATAAATTAGGGTAATATTGCCTTTGATGAGGGAGTGAATTGCAAATTATTGTAACTTTCCAAGATTTATGATGCAGATGCTTAATTTCCGAGCTGGGTTTTTCGGGGCGTCAGGGTGCCGGGGGGCCATTTGTTAAAAGTTTGGTGACACAGGCTCGTTAATAAAAATACACACTCAGACAACCAGGTGCTCTCAGCTGTTCTCTACTGTTACAGTAGCAGAGAAAACACTGCTGAAACGGCAGGAGCTCCCGGCTTGTAGGATTTGCAGGCCATATTTTCCTTTGACGTGCTGTTTTACCTATAACAGAGAATACATGTGAAGAGGCAGAAACCCAGGGGATGCAACGTGTTTACTAAAGAAGGCCCCCCCCCAAATCTCTATCACACAAGCCAGGAGCGTATGATTTGATATGTAGGTCAATACCCATTCTGGAGTGAGCCAGTGGGTGAGATATGTCTAGTTGCTCGCTGTCACTCTGATTATTGAGGAGACACAGAAAGATTGAGTTGGTCAGGTATGAGAGAGCCTGCGGTATGAGATAGCTGTGTAATCGCTGCGACTAGAGCAGGCTAAAAAAAAAACACACACACACAAATTCACTGAGAAATGAGTAACTTCTCGCTCTTTGTTCTGCCGCAGTGACCCATGCAACAGGGTGTTAATGTATGTGTATGTTGAACATCATCTCCTCGGTGCAACAGTCAGACTCTGAGAGCATCATTAAGCAAAATGCCTCAGTGAGAGAAGGTTAGGGGGGGTCTTACGAGTCATCGGGAAAGTGCAGGAACGATACGAGGTGATCATTTAAGGAGCCACTTGTGAAACAGAGGGCAAACACACATAATCCCACATGATAAGCTGAATGAGTTTACAGCCATGGCTGACCAACATCACATGCATCATTTAGCATCGATGAATCAAGAGTCTAAGCAGGTAAAATGCAACATTTATTTCAAAAGATGCTGTTTGCGCCTCATGTAAGATGTTTTCCACACATCACGGTTCATCCTCTACATGATCTGTATCGATGTGTATCTGAGGCCTCTAATATCCTCTCTGACTTGAGGTATGGCGCCTTAAATATCAATTTAAAAGTCATTTTAAGCCCCGTAATGCTCCCAACACTTGATCATCTCGTGATGCAAAAGTCTCTCCTCATCAAGGCCACCTCATTTAAGTCTAAGGAACATCTCGCATTAAGACAGCCATCAATCTATCCATTATCAATCAAGGAGAGGACTCACACACCACTATCTATTTATCTTGCCAAGTGCTCTATTAATATCAAATTAATTTCCCCATTGAGAGTATCAATCACTCAACAGTTTTTTTCTCAACTCATTAGCTTGGTAATTGTCCTTGTTTACAGGGGAAAGTCAAGACAGGATGGCTCGTAAAGGGTGGACGAGCAATCTATACAGGCTTGAGCAGTTTCCTGCAAACCCATGCTACATCCTCCCTGCTAATATGTGGACGGGACTCCTCTTCAGCCAAGTGTTGACTTTGTAAGATTTCACATGTTTTTCATTTCCATTTTCTTTTTTAAAAGTTTTCAATGTCAATCTACATTTCTTTTTAAAAAAAAAAAGGAGCTTCCAAATTTGAGATGTTCAGAAGTCAAGAATCTTGCTCTCACATGGGGTGATTATATAAGGCAGGTACTGCCTGACAGTGCTGTCAGATGGCTGCATCTCAACAGATGACATCGATCAAGACGAGGCCTGAAGCTGTTTTGCTTTGTTTGAAATTATAAAGCAAATGGAAGGACACACAAACACAGCTTACATGTCTCAGTTTACAACTCAACATTTAGAGTCATGTATTTAGATAAAAGATAGTATGGTGAACCCAGTGGTGGAAGTATTCATATCATTTACTTAATAGAACCAATTCAACAATGTAAAAATACTCCACACTCCTCAAATTTCTACTTAAGTAAAAGTACTTTTTCTGCAGTAAAATGTCCCCTGTGACTGATACATTATTATGTATGACTTTATTAGATTGTTAATACTAAAAGAGTAGCATTTTACTGTTGTTGCTGCTCGAGGTGGAGCTAGTTTTAACTACTTTATATACAGTCAGCTAGTTTAATCCAGTGGTTCCCAACATAGGGGTCGGGCCCCTCTAAAGAGTCACAAGATAACTCTGATGGGTCGTGAAATGATAATTTCCATGGTCCCCAACCAGACACTGCTTTTTTTGAGACAAGACTGACAGTTTTATACCACCAATCCACAACCACCTCTCCTCATCCCTCTCCATCTCTGTCTCCTAATATTACGAACGAGGTGATGAAGTCACCCAAGGAAGACTTGATTTAGGCCAGGAATGTGCTTCACATATAATGGGTGACAATGGTGACACGTTTCATTGGCCAACCACGCAGCTCACTGTGGTCTTTATTTGAAGAAATGGGACACAGAGAGATTAAGTATGATTGCATGTGTGACGAAACATGCTGTCAGCAATATAAGGACCCAGATACTTTTAACTCAATTCAAGATATAAATGAAATCTACACCTAATTATAGAACATTAATTCTTAATGTCTTCATAAGGAGTGTGCAGGAGCTTTCTTAATTGCATTTTTGATAGCGATAAAACCTGATCACAGCCCTCTTTCTAATCATAGCGCTCATTGTTCACATATAATGCAAATATCAGCAGCGTGCGTGTTTGTTGACTCTAACCTGGTGTTAACCACAGACTAAATCCTATTTGGAGCCATGCAGCGCTCTGGCAGACAAAAGCAAAGCCAGCAGCCAGCTCAGCACTCAGAGGTAACATTTACACAGGGGACTGAGAACATACTGTGGATCCCTACAGCTACACAGTCAGCTTGTCAAAACTGTCTTTATACTATGAGCTGTCAGGCCTTGTGGACTGAGGACCCCACCAGGACACAAGTTGTATTACAAGCACACAAGTTGGGAAATGTAAAAGTATTAGTTCTTGAAAGCTTTGAATACTTGACCCAGAAACAGTAAATGAGTTCTATTAATGCCACAGCGAGGTCCATAACCCCTGGTTTCAGGGACAATGGAAGCTGATAAACGCCGTCTTTACACAATAATTTACCATGATATGTGATGGAAAAAATGTCTATTCTGTCCTAGATACCAGATACAAGAGTGACAAAAAAGAAAAAAACAGACCTTGTTCTGGAGTGTCCAACACTTTAATACAGAAAATTACAGATATAGCACAACACATATTAGTTTTCTTACAATGTCTCAAAATAACCTACTAAAAACACAAATGTAAAACATATTACAGTTAACACATCTATACACAGGCAAATGTACACAATATAAAACACATATATACACTCTTTTAATATATTATTATATAAAGATTTGTGGGGTTTTTTACCTTTAAAACTAGAAGCCAAACAGCTTGAAGATGGAGTGTTTCACAGAAGATGAGAACTGTTGAACATCACGCTAACACATCAGATATTATGGTAGGTAGTTTTTAACATACAGTTGTTGGATCCTGTGTATTTAGCATGGCAATTTCTGAAATAACAGTTGGAAGTAGACAAAGAAATAACACTTAAATACACAAAACTTGCTGTTAAAACCGTTAAGTGCTATTGATATTACTGGATTATACAGGATCTAGAAGTCACATTGCATAGAAACAGCTTACATACAGTATGGAGTTACATACATCTTCATACATGGTGGCTGTGTGTTTGGAGGTTGTGCATTTTCTCATTAAAAACAAAATATTTACAAAAAAAACCAAACTAATTTCTGTTCAGCTGCCTTGACGTTGGCACACACAATTATGAGTTTAACCTTTTTAAAGACATTTGTAAACCAATTAATAGTGAGTATGTGAAAGTGGTGAACGTGTTGTACTTCACCCCAAACCACAGGATTTGTATGTATTTATGGTTTTCTTCAAATGATGTGACCCATGTATGAATCCACAGAAAATGTGAAGTGGGAAGAAATGCCATATTTTATGATAGTGAAAATCCTTCAAATGACAAAAACAGAAAAAGATCAAAACATTCACAAATCCCCCCACCCCAAAAAATACAAATTTATATGTCTGAGCTCTAGTCACTCTTTCCTCAAGCTGGTAATGCTTCCACGTTCTTTGTCTCTATGTTTCCGTTTTTAAAAATCATTTATATTCATTTAATTTTTCACAAAAGCAGCAGAATGAGGAAGAGGAGTGAGAGCAGGGAGCTGTTGGCTGCTGCTGCGGCTGACGAGTGCGTCACCCCTCGGCTGGAAAGACGAGGAGTCCTCGGGAAATTCTGCTTCAGTTTACTGGGCGGCAGCGCCTTTAAATCCTCCAGGGCGCCGTAGGCTGCCATAGAGAACTCAGGGTCTCCTGTGGTCAGCAAGTCAAACACACAGGACTGAAAGTACACGTCCTCCACCTGTAGTGTCTCTCTACACTTGGCCGTGGCCCGCTCCACTGTGTAGACCTGGTGAGGAGGCCGCAGAGGACCCAGCTCTGTGTTGGTGCCCTGCAGGCGGGGCTGCTGGCTCTGACGGCCCAGCGTGTGCTCTTTGATGAGCTCGTTGCTTGGGCAGCCGTGCAGGCAGAGCTGCAGACCGCCGCTTTCCTCTGAAAAGTCCAGGGTGTCCTCTGGCATGCGGATGGCAAAGGTCAGGTAGCTGCCCACGCGCCGCACGATAATGGAGGTGCCGATGTAACGGGCCTGTATCTTCACCTGTCGGCCCACTCCAGAGCCACTGCGTTCTACGATGGACAGGCTGCCGCTCTCACCGCCACTGCGAGTCCCATCCTGAAAGGCCAACGGCAGATCTTCTGTAGTGGCCTGGTACACCTTCTGATCTGTACAGCCGTGGTAGGACTTGAAGATCACGGTGATCTGAAATAAGGGGAAAACATAAGATCAGTAACAGATTTCAACATTTTGCAACACTAATTATTATTTTAATTTGAATATTCTTCCTTACATAACGCAACTGCAACTACAAGGTCACATCTTTGCTTAAGCACTACAAAAAGATGCCCATATTAACCCTGAGGAGCAGTACCAATTAACGCCACAAGGTGGCAGCAGGAAACTGCTGTGGAGGGTGTTGATGGCCCATACTGGACTTTTTACACAGTGACGGTGATTTTCTCTGTTATGCCAGTTCATCACTACTGCAAAATGTTCAGAGGATTGCTGTCAATGAGCCACTGGATTGTTACCACACAAAGAGATAATTGCTCAAATCAAATCTTTTTTGTGTGGTCTTCACTAGCACCTATCCTTTCTTACCTAAAACAAATGACTAGCACTAAAAATAAAACAAGTCCACCAATCTCCCCTGAATGTTGGCTAAAACAACACAGTTTCATAACAGCCTCAACTCTCCATGTATCTTCCAACACTGCTCCTACACTGGCACCGCTAGTGCTTGCTCAATGACTGACTGTGATTTGTATTCCAGCTGAGCTTTGAAAAACTGGGGCCTAACCTCTGTTTCTTCAAAGTATCTTGACAAAGCGGTGGCTGTGGTTAAGTTTACACTTACAGGGATACTGTATTTGATGGATGATTTCCTGTCTTAAGTCTGGCAGTTGAAAACAACTCCAAAAGCATGATGGGGGCATGCGGGTACTTGGCACAGACATACCCACACTACAGGTTCGCATTACGCTGCACACCCTGAACAAACTGCAAAGGCCTTTGTAAGAGTTTGTTCTGAAATCTCTGGTGCAAAATCAGCCTGTTTCATTAACAGAATCAAAAACCCTCGCTGCTGTCCAATTATTCCTTTATTTTTCCACATTATTCCATATTTACACAAAAAGCGCCCAGTTAATTATTTGACCAGAGGGGTGAAAAAACATTCCAGATTGTGGCGGTGGAGGAAAATGTTTGAGTCGGCGTTAATCACTACCATATGACCACCCATGTGTTAAAGGTAGAGCGCTCAAGCATGTCTGTGATTCAACACCGCTGAAGGACTCCCCTCCTCTCTCTTTTCCCCTCATAGATCTGAAGGAGCTCCAAGACAAGAGGAATGCTGGAGGCTCGAGAGGCACCGTGGAATGACGATTAACTTCACATGTTTGATACTTTATTGCAATACTTGAGCTAGCAAGACAGCACTCAAAAAACAGCCTGCTCATATAGGCCATTAGTTTCAGACTTAGTATAATCAGTGTTCATTTCTAATATGGACGTCGGTGGTTGTCGTGAGAAAAAGCACTGCACCCCCGAGGGGTGGCAAAACAGATCTGAGGAGCCGTGATTTTGTTTATGTTTGCCAGGTTTTTCTTCTATCTCAGATCTTTTTCTTGGGAAATCTTGAATAGATTTACCTATCCAGGCCTCTAAAATGTACTCAAATAAAACAATATAAAGACATATGCACAACGCGAGAGAGTTTGCACTGCTTCATTTTAACGGGTCAAAAAGGCTGATCACCACTGCTTTAAACCAGGGCTGCAACTAAAGATTATTTTCATTATCGATTAATCTGCCAATCATTTAACCAAGCAATCGTTAAACGTTTGTGTATATAAAATGTAAAAAAAAATTGTGAAAATTGCATTCAAAATTTCTTAGACCCCCGGTGATGCCTTCAATTGGCTTGTTTTTTTCTGACCAACAGTCCAAAAGCTAAAGATTTTTGATTTACTGTCACATATGAAAAAGAAAAAGCAGCAAACCCTCAGTTTAGAATCTGAGACCAAACAATATTTGGCATTTTTGCTTGAAAAATGGAATGATAAGTTGATTATCAAAATAGTTGTCAATTAATTTCCTGTCAATCGACATATCGTTGCAGTTCTACCCTAAACCCATCCTCACCTTGCTGGTTGCCGTGGCGCTGGAGCCTAGGACAACAGGCACATTGGTCACCTGTACCGACAGGAAGCGGTTGTCAATCAGAGGCCACGCCCCTTCCACCTTGCAGGTCTGAAACTCATCTCGGAAAGTCCGAAGGTGCGGGTCCCCGAATAATCCACAGTGGGCGTATTTCTTCTGCTGACCGGCTGGGCCCGACATGAGGACCCGATTCTCGTAGTTGCACAGCTCCGACACACCCGGGCGAGATGTACTGGGTACCTTGGCGGAGGAGGTGGGCCCGTCGCTGGAGCAGTTATGCTGAGTGAATAACTCCTTAATGCGGAAGACGGCCGAGTGGTAGACCAGGTCGCCCCTACAGCTGCGCGCCTGCCGCCTGGTGCACAGAGCGTAGGCCCGCAAGGCGATGCAGTAGTCCACATCCAGAACCACATCCTCCTGCAGACCACTAGAGGGTGAGGTAGAAGCCACATACTCCGCATTGCACCGCTGGATTCGACACTGCTGGCAGTGAGCTGGAAAACAAAAACAATGACCATCAACATTTTGTACTGCAGTATCATTAATGCATCACAATTACTGTGAAAATGTTTGCTTCTCTACTTCATCGGTAACCTCCCTCTCTGCAAAGGTGATGCTGACTAGATCTACCAATCTGAACAAAAATAGTTAAATTACCTAACAAAAATCTTAAAATCCATCTGACATTTACGGATAACATTACCTCAGTACAGTACACGGGGCCGCAGAGCCAAAAGTTTTCCACTATCAAGTTTAGCTCAACCAGGAGAGCCATTAAAACCCAAACGCGTGAGCTCACAAGGCCATGATCCCATACTGTGCTCCGGAGTCAGTCAAAACTAATTTCCCCCATATAGCCCTCACAGAAATAGCATGTAGCCTTGCTGTAGGAGGAAACCAACCTGTGTTAGTTTGCCTCAGGGTGTTGAATGTGGTTTGGCTGTTGCTGAAGGTAATTGAAGTGCATTAAGCTACACTACATGGCACGGCGGGGCTCGGTGTATGGGGGAAGCTAACTTGAAGAGGATCACAAGAGGAATATCACAAGGAGTCAAGGCGGCGTCCTGTTATGACTCACAAGTGGGATATTTATTATCAAGGAAAACAAAGAACTACAAGTAAAAGTGTGGATATTCATCAAGTTCATTTAAGCGTTGTGTTCCTTCTGGGTGGTCGGATGTCTCATGTGCTGACTGGGATATTAAGTCCTGCTGTATTGTGGATATATTTTCCATTTCAGATCAGCATCAGCCAGCATCCACAAACACATACATCACTTTTACTGCACACCGGGATCAGTTGCAACAGACCGCTCCTCTATTGCAACAGAATAATCTTCTGTTTACTCCAAAGCTTTGTCTAATCTCCCAACAGCCTGGACAAAGACAACAAGATAGCAAGGAGATTTCACACCAGCGCGCATTAATATTTTTGCACAATTTCTTCCCTTCACGTACGCCTGATGCACTGAGGGGGCATGACAGGCGATATCACAGTCGCTGCATATCAGCACGAGGCCTGATAAAAACTGAGATGGAGTGTGAGAGGTCAAGTTGGAGGCATTCTGCATCCCTCCTCTGAATTCCAACAGACCTCCCCCCCCACCATCTCGCTGCGAGGTCACCCAAGTCTGCTGTGACTGACACTTTTTGACAATCACTGCCTACACAGCCATCAACAACGATGCATCTCCCTGAAGGGTCTTTGTGCTCCGCCACTTAGTAGGCTACCAACAAGTGTGAGGACCATGTGGGATATATGAGAAGAGAAAGGGAAAAAGCAAAATGACCACACACAAGCTGTATTCATACAGATTAGTAGATTTTAGTTAGAGCTGGAATAAAGACACTGCTTTCTAATGGCTTGGGCCTAGTGTTTAGGTTGCAGACTAACAAGAGTTAAATATTCAATATTGTCACCAACATAGTTACTATGAGTGTCTTACTGGACCCAGTGCCAGTTCAAAACAAGGCTAAAAACACTTTTATATGGGATTAAAAAGCCACATATATGGTAGCTTCAGATACTTCATAGTGATTACACTTTGACAATGTGTAATTTAAGTACTCAAACTCAAATTTCACTAATGGTTTGGACACAGCTGGACAAGGGTATTGTAATGATGTATTACGTCACCTGCATTACTCTACCCAACGCATTTCAGCAACTATTTTTGCATATTTCAACCATAACACTCCTTTTTCTTTCCAGCATACATGTTTAACGTTATCTAACATGGGCAACAGTTGAAAACAACACTCCTTAGTAAATCTTATCAAATGTGGGTCTCAAGTGTGTTAACTTTGTCATAAACAAAAAATTAAGAACTAAAATATGACATAAGTCAACTTCATAATCCAAACAAAACGCGCTCCTTAGTTTGGTACGGTGGTTTCTGATCCCTGACCTGGCTGGGAGAGAGGAGCGACCAACGCGTTCAGAGGCCAAAAAGTTGGACCCCCATGCATGGCAGCTAACAAAGTTAATAAATGAAGCATGAATAGGGGAAATACCATGGTCCACTTAGCTTCGCCACCAACTAAAACAGTCGAAACTAGGTGTTAAAGTTAAACGCATGCCTTCAATAACATCGGCGACCATTTGGTGTCCGATTAGTGGTATTTTCTGGTTAAAAAAACAAGCTCCGTGGTTTTCTTTTGGTCTGTCTGCGGCTGCTGGACGCCAGTTGCTAGTGAGCTATATGCTAACTGGGAGCTAAGCCGTAACTTCACACAAACTTGCTAAAGCCTTAACAGCGGCAGCACTTGTGTTTTGAACAACGCGACAACTGTTAAAGCGGTTGGTGACAAATTGTTTGGGGTCGTTGTTTTACGCGACAACGGTTGGAAAACTGTTCAAAAAGGCGTCCGTAAAGTGGGTTAACTCGTGCTGCTCGGCTAGCAGCGAGTGTTGCAGTGCAGGCTGGAGGCTGGGATACTCAGCAGCAACAGGACATTACTTTGTCCTCGCAGTGGACGGGATACTTTTAAACAACAGCGACTTTTCTCCATCTTTAAACACCAAAAAAAAAAACACTCAAAACTTAAGTAATTGTATGTGAGAAACGTTCGCAGTCGTTAGAGAGTTTGAGTTCAGCCACACGACGCCAGGAAAAAAATAACTTTTTCCATCTCCACCTTCATTGCGGGGAGAGCGGGACACGGCTTTGCATGCAGGAGAGGAGTGGAGGAGCACGGATTGAAAAAGCACCACTTACCTGGTCGAAACAGCAGCGAAAGTAAAACCATCGTCAACGTTACACAGTCCCAAAGCTGCCGCTTAGCCGTGATTTGTGGTCCGCTTCTCCCCATACCAATCCATTCAGTTAGAATGGAGTTCCTCGACTGCTTCTCATCGACGCTGTGGCTGCGGGAAATCAGACAAAAATTCGTCTTCCTTCCCAAGCGCTGTCATTCAAAAGGGGCCCCTGTCTTCAGGGCGGCTCTACGAGGGAGGGGTCTAAAGTGTAGACGGGGCCCAGAGGTGATTGCTGGCCAATGAAAGACTAATTATTCACTAACCACTTGATATTTACATGTAGTGGCAATTACTGGGATGAGGACAGTGGACAAGTGCCTTCAACAACAGAGGGGGCGGTGTGAAATTATAATTGTCCTGATTATAATTGAAGAATCCGAGGGTGTTGTGGTTATAATAGTACTACAACTGCTTATTATCTGTACATATAGGATATGTATATATATCCATGCTAAGGTAGAACTTGGGGCCATTCAGTTTATTCAGAAGTGACAACTAATACAACTTTTCTCATGCAGAACTGAAACAGACTAGTTTAGTTAAATTTAAACTCTGCACTACAAAGCACTCAGGGGCAACTGCCCAGTTTGACCCCCCTCCCCCTCCTGAGGACAAATGTTTGTGTGTTTTCAGCATTAAGCAGGATTCTCCCACCTGTTGTTTTCTCACTCCAGACTTAGTGCTTAAATAATAGAGTTTGATTGACAATTGTGTGTGCAAACTAACAGATTACATCTTGCTTAGTTCATCTAGGGGATATTTTAAATGTAGAGCCTGATGAATGCATAACAGGCGCGACATTTTGAACATCATTATCCTGACATTACTGACTGAAGAGTAATGACTGAGGCTGAGGAGAAATATAGTGATGACCTATAGCGTGGGTTTTTTCCCCATTACACTTATTAGCTTTTATATTTGAGGTCAATAAATGCCTCTATATTTTTTTTTTTGTTTGTTTTGTTACAAAGTGGTGTTTTACCTGCCAAAGATCATGGGCATTGTCTGTTTTTGTCACTTAACAAAATTCAGAGAAAATACTCTGACTCAATTATTTTCTCTCAGCAAATCTCAGTGTGCTATTAATTTTTCCATTACTTTTTCAGTTAACAACTTGCATGTTACTCTTTTCCTTTTGTGGCCAACTTTCCATCCCTCTCACTGCTTCAACGACACTTCGTCTTTCATTTGCACAGCTGCTGTGAGGCCGGACCATCTGCAAGGCACATAGACTCACCAGCTTTCAGGCCTTCGCTCGACACACTCTCTGTGGGTTTTGTGCCATGCAAATAAAGAATTTTAATGCACCAACCAATTACTGAATACAGTATTGGTATTAAGAAAATCAACAGTCAAAAAGTTCATTTTCTAGAATTAGATTAGAATTATAGCTTTGTTTTGGTGCAGCTGGAACATTTGGCCTGTAGCTGTGGGTCTCCCTCTGCGCCTCCCTCCTGACTTTATGAGAGAGAAGTGAACCCAGACAGTTATTGGATCACTGGTTTTTCTATACACATGCAGGCTCCTCCGGCCACACAATTGTGTGATTCAGGTGGCCTGTCAGTCTTGTGAAAGGTCTTCACAGGCCCATGTTGATGTGGAGCTGATATATATAGTGGAGGGGGAAACGAAGACAGCTCAACCCAAGTGGAACGTTTGGATTGTTCTGAGCTGCCAGAAGGGCCTCTGTCACACTGAATCCAGTGTGCCAAGTTTATCCCCCAGAGGGCTCTACCTTACTCTGTTTGTTCAGCTAATTTTGGAGGCTTGGTTGGTTGATCTGCTTTTTGGCTGCACTTTATGGTCACATTTTTAATCCCCTCAAACAGGTTACACTTCGTATTCCCCATGACAACTTGGACATGGGGCGGTGACACAGTGTACAAGAGGGAGATTTGTTGATGGTGTGGATATACTGTGCAGCAAATTAAAATGAATTCCTGCAGGACGTGCCTCACCTCTTACAGCGTTTGTCTTCAGGAGCAAGTGATGCCATTTCCTGCAGAAGAAAACACATTGTTTACTTCAATTTATAACAGCTGAAGATGGCAAAATGCTCAGTTTTAGGAACAGTGATAGAAATAATCCACCTGCATCATGCCTAATGTGTGTTACATAAAACTAAAAGACAACAAAATCAAAGCCTATAGTTTCATTTAATAAGCTGCTGTCTACTAAATGAGCTGAGGCTCCACACTGCGGGACTGATGACCACTGAAGCAAACAGTTAATTGATCCAGGTGGACGCTAAGGATGAATTCAGCACATGAAAGAAACTCAGAGACCACCTGTCAGGCTTGATGGGTGGAGAAAGACCTCTTTCTTCCCACATTTCCTTATGAGCGTATTGCATTGCATGACCCAGCAATATGTATATACAACCATCTCTAAAACAAGTTGGAGAGAGTGGGAGAACAACGAGTATGTATATCAGGTAAAATCAAGGCCGGTATATTTCTCCTGCTGACAGTGGGTCACTTGTTCTGGTACAATAGGGAAAAGAAAGTCTAAAGAGGCAGTTTCTGTGGACCTCAGAAATAAAACTAAAGTGTTTTGAGTTTTGGACAAACATTAAGAATATCTGACAGAGACACATGTAAGAACAGAGGACCTAAAAGCAGTGCTACTTTATAAAAAACTTCAGACTTAGCGACAGAAAATGTAGAGAGTGAACTCAGTGAAGCGAAAGAGAGTGAGGAAGAAAGAATGGGAGAATGGGGGGAAGGGAGAAAAAGAGGGAGTGAGGGATTGGGTTTCCTCTGACTGTGTGTCTGGGCAGCTCCACATGTTCCTCGTTAAGGTCCTCACACTGTGGGACCAGCTCCACACCGGGATGCTTGTTTTTGTTATTAGGCCCAACGTGCTGTGGTCTGGTGGAAACCCGAAAAAAGGGTCTGTCCAGACCATCTCCTCAGCTCGCTGTCCTCAAACCAAGTCAAAAAATAACTGCCGTGACCTCACACATCCACACCGCAACATGGTCAACATACAGTACTCTTTGAATACCTGCAGGTGATGCATTTTTACATACATGAAAATGGAAATTTTATATTCAAATCTAATCTGATACGCATAAATTATGCATTTGTGCTGCACTTTTTTTAACCTGTAAATAAATCGCACAACCCTGAACCACCTGTTCTCTTAGCCGATTAACAGGGGCTGTAAACTTTAAACAATGTAGTTTTTCCGGAAATGTATTGTTTACAGAATAATACATATATAGTACAGCTGCAGGAAATTGTTGATGTTTCATGCTTCTGATTTTTGTTAAATTTCATGCCGATCTAGATTCGTCAACTGAGACATGTATCGTGTTTCCTTTAGGGGGCTGATAACATCAGAGATTGGAATCAGAAGGAGCACGTGCCCTCTGTAGCCTCCGCTAGCACCACACGGTTGCAATATAAGGGACACACTTATTGAATTTTAAACAGGAACCAGAGCAAATTGACTGTTTTGTTTTTTTGTTTTGTTTTTTTCTGAGGGCCCCTGTCTGAAGTGAAGTGGCCTATAGCACCGCTGAGAGAGAGACAGAGATGGAGAGAGTTGCAGAAAGCGAGTGTGTGTGGTTCTCGCTGTTAGAGGGGATCTGTTATCTCAGCAGAGATAAGGGAAACTGTGGTGTGAGTGTATACGGGGCAGCGCTGATAGCATCTCTACTCAAGGATCCCACTTACGGCACCCTGATTGATAGCTGACAGCACACGGGGGGGGGGTATCCATGCAGGCATCTGTTTACTGTGTACCTTTGGATCTCTGCCTCTGAGTTAACAGGAACTGTCACACATGCATGTCATCTGTGTAGAAAGTCAGGGCCCGGCACTACCTGAAATCTGAACCTATGAGTGTGGAAACAAAGCAATGATATATTTTTGTTCATTGATTTCAATATAAAACAAATCATTTTTTTCTATCTCACTCTGACTTTTCTGTTTGTTGCTTTGGTTCTCCACCACACTGAACCAAACTCCTATCTTCTTCCTCCCTCCTTTCTCGCAGAACAAATGTTGACACAGCGCCAAGCCCCGTGCTCATGAACAGACAGTCAAATGACAGGTAACCCTAGCTCCAGGGTCGCGGGGTCACCCCGGCCTGATGAGGGATGATGGGTAAAATAAATGGAGAGCAGCACACAGAGGGACCTCTGATGTCCTCAGCCTAAAGGGAGAGAGTTCAGGGTCATTTGACCTCTGACGTAAACCCTTCCTATGTGTGTATGTGTTCTCCAATAGTTTTCTGCTTTTTTTTTTTCCTGGCCAAGTTTTCTCAAACAAATAAATCAAGTAGCAAAAACAGTTCAATGTATGGCTTCACTGAGCAGCCTGTGAAGCTGATTCCAATGCATAACTTTGTTTGAACATGCCTCGTCTTTCTCTTTTCATGACGACACTCCCCTGCTTCCAGTTACCCGAGCCATGATGCATTATGGAAACAGGCAACAAATTGCTCTCTAATGACCTATGACAACTCTCTTTGCTCCCAGAAACTGAAATGTTAGTAACACCTCTGCACCCACAGCTCAAGAATTAATACTCAGTATTTTCAACTTTCAGTGTTTATTCTATCTTTAATTCTATTTTGTGTTTTAAATAACATTTACATTTGATTTACCAAGAAAGAACAACTTAGTCAAATCTCTTTAAAAGACTTTTAACCAAATGCTAAATGTAAAATTCAAAGTGGGATGTTGTATTGTGTTTCCTGGTGCTCAAGCTCACCATCAAATAGAAAAAGACATGCTATCAAGAACCAAGAACACCCTAGGAATCCTTCACTACTTGCATTTTTGTCTTTTCATCCTTTACTTTCCACCGATGCCTTTACGGATGATTACATCTTAAGTAGGTGGTTAATATTTCAGGGAAGATTCTTCTCTCTCCTTCATTTCAATAGATTTGAACAGATCTTCATGGCATTCAAGGAATCGTGGAAATAATGTTGGGTTTTAAAATCCCTTCTCAAATCTTTAACCCGATGTGTGCCGTCCTAACAGCGGGTTTAAGTTTTTCCGCCCTCAACCGCTTGCCCTTTACACCTGACGGCTCGAAGGCTTAAGCTGCATGATGCAGACAATGTTTTTGTGATATAGCATGTCTTCAGTTCTGCAACAGTTGGTATTGTTTCTGCCCTTGCCCACCCAGACAATTGCCCTGAACCAGGAATAGATGGATAGACAATAACTCATGAGTGTTTAAATTTAGTCAGTCTGATCTACCAAACTTTTAGCCAAGAAGGCATTCGGAGAATGTTCCCTCCTGTTTGAGTTGGTTTAAGGCAGCGAAACATGGAGGAACATGGCAAGGGTTTACACTTCTACCAATCAAGTTTGATTGACTCACTGCTGTGTACTCTGAGCTCAGATCTTTTAGGTGGAGAAAAGTCCACATGAAGTGCTGGGATATTGATATGGCTGTTTTTTTTCCCCCCTTTGCTTTTCAGCAGATGTTTCTCACATTCAGATTTACTTTAAAGAAAAAGCCAGTCCTTATATGGTTATATGGGATCATGCATGTCACACTCTATAGAAGGTGCATTTAAAACAACCCATGCTGTGTTTGTGTTTAAAGAGTTGCACAGTATGCACACACAGTATGTTAGTGAATTACATGTTAGAATTATATGTTAGAGCTTAAGACAATACCTTTCAGTCACAAAATGACATTCAAAACTAGTTCAAGATTATTATTATAACATTATTTTTTCTTCATCATTTTATCTATGAAATCTTAATTAGCATCTTTGGGCATGTGTGACTCTGAGGATGTTGATGATGATGATGAGAAAAAAAAGAAACTTACCTTGGATCAGTGTGTTTGTGGTAAATGCTGTATTGTGAATTGGAGCACTGCTCTAACAGGAGTTTGAATTGGAAGAAGCAGTTAACCCTCGTTCCCCCTACAACTTCAGCCGGCCAACTAAGAAGCCGGGCAGCTACAGGGACAGATAGCCATTGGAATCAAGGCACATGACAACAGCTGTCTGTTTCAAGAATCGGCACTTTGATTAGACTAGGATGGTAGTGAGCGATGTGGCCTAATTCCCACATATCTGGGTAGGGCACTTCTGTGAAGAGAGAGAGAAAAAAGCTTTCAGTGGAAAAAAGATCACATGCATGCATATTCAGAAACACTTGCAAACACACCCACACTTCACTTACTACACTTATGCTACTTATATTCATAGATATTCACAGGCTAGAGACCATGTGTCACACTTGGAAAGCTTCCCATATTCTCTGAAAGTCCATCAAACACACAGACAGAAGGATATGAGTGCAGCCGACCATTGGCCCCAGTGTAAGCTGAGCATGTGTGCAACGTGAATGAGACCTCTGTCTGTTATTTAGGATCAATCCTCATACACTGCTATCCCGCAGCCCCACCCCAACGGTATCTGTCTCGCTCTTCTTTTACAGCAATTCTTTATGTATTTTGGCTTTATTTTTGTCGTTCAAACACAAACTGTTTATGCTTGGTAACAATCACCAAAACACTATGGAGCCACAGCTTTACCTACATCCAACTCTTTCATGTGGCGTCACTGTTAAAGCACGATATGAGCAGAATTCACAAACAAGAGGGATCATGCCCCATAATGTGTGTTTGGTTATCAGTTGGCTGCTGCAAACAGGCCGAGGAGATGTGAATGTGATTAACCTTGCCAGACTGACTCAGTGTGCTCCCTCCGGGATATAAGCATGCGTTCCTGGTGATTTATAGATGTGGAGTAGTCAGCCACAAGGCCTCGGGGCTGAGGGAAAGAGAGAGCAAAACAACAGTACTTAATTCAAGTCTGACAAATATTCTGCAGGAAATCCATACGGACTTTCAGACCCCCTGGTTCTTCCACAGTTGTAAATTGCAACTTGTAAACTCTATAATTCCACATTAACAAAGCTGAAAGAAGAAAAAAACATTGTCTGCTTTAGTTTACTTTATGCAGTAATACACCATACTGTTTCTGTCTTGCCCAGACAGCATAGAAAATGCATCTTTGCAAGCTCCCTGGGAAATGCGCCTTGGAACAGATGTGAATTTCCAATAAAAGTGATTCTTAATCCTGCATGCATTTTTTAAAGTTGTGAAATTGCAAAATACCTCATAGGCTGCATATGATTCATCCCGCATTGTTCTTTCCTCCCTCCCAGAGTTTGTTCTGTCTTTTTAGGCAAGCAGCTGTTCATGCAGACAGCTGCGCTGGCCATTCATTGCAGCCGAGAGGCAATTAAAAAATCAAGCCAATGTTGTATTTCAGTTGATCCATTTCTATTTCTACATATAATCCCTGCTGTCATGCCTCCCCTCTCTTTTACGTACACACACACACACACACACACACACACACACACACGCGCACACCAGCACCTTCTCAGGCACACACACATGCTCATGAACAGTCCCATCAAGAGTGTCAAAGACCAATGATGGTGGGGTGGTATGAAGATTCACTTTTTTTTCTAAAGACAAAAGCCCCAAATTGCAGTGACATGGCACCGTTGGATTTGAGGCATTATTGAGGCCAGAGCTGAGAGGAGCCATGTAATCTCCAAGAGTTACTGGTCAACAGATTTTTTCCATATCTTCTTCAGTGGAGGTATGCGGCCACACAAAGTCTGACTGGCGTCACAGTGGCATTCAGCAGAGGGTTAAATTGAGCTGAAGCTGTGCCTTGTGCCGCAAGCACTGATGCATTCTTATAGGGCCGTGCACACGTAAACACACACATTCATACAAGAGCTTGCATGCCCAGTTGTGCTCCCTTCCAAGCACACACACACACACACACACACACACTGTCCATGCCTCCAGTTGTTCTGTCCTCTCACGGCACACAGCAGGTGTGAGGCGGAGTGTGATAGAGCTGGGTGGGGGTGGCTGGGTGATTTGCAGTCTTAAGAACAGCTTTTCTATTGTTTCTAATATGTGTGTGCTCTTTTGGAATTGATTTGGAAAATTTAATGGGATTAAACCATTGGCCATGCACTTTGGCTACCAACACAGCACAAGCACAGAGACATTTATGAAATACGCTATAATCAGATTTGCCATATGTAAAAGATTAATCTTCTGATGGTTGTAGTTTATTATTTTGGGGCATTTTTGACAATGGTAAACAGAACAATCCCCCTCCTCACCCAATCCTCAATACCCATAGGTGCCAACCTGGCTTGAGTATCAAAGCCCTCAGCCAGCTGCAGTCACAAAGAGAGCGATGGCCTTGGGTGAAAGGACAAGCCCTTTCATTAGGAGATTCAACAAATTAAATGCATCCTCAAGCTGCCACAGTGTACTGTAGGTGAAGCCGAGGCAGAGGATGAGGTGATGAGAGGACACTCACTCACTGACTCAGAATCAGAAGTCAAGCTGGGATGCAGAAGAGCAGCTTCCCATGTCAGAAAATTGCAGAAGCAGAAATCTTATATCGTATGGATTAGCCAAGTTATTGTCATGATCCAAATGCTGGAATTAAAACTAATCCATTGCAAAGAAAGATGATATTCTGTATAATATGACAATAATATGACAACTTTCCAATACCTACCAAGGTTTACTGAGAAAAGTTTTTATTTTCCAAATTTGCTAGAAAGGGTGCAACATGAAATGCTGAACAAGCAATTATTTTCCTACTCTCTAGACAAGTAAACATCCCTCCTGCTGCCTGCTCTTATAGCTGCAACTTTTTCTCGGTTCTGGAAGCAGAACGAGATCAGATTTCATTTTCCGCAACTTTAAGTGAAATGTGCCATGATTATCATCCTTCAATCAGTGACACATGGTAGATTCAAGGTAAAACAACTCCCTGCCTTATTTCCTCTTTACCGTCCACAAAAAAAAAAAGTTACTTTAATATAAAGTTTGCCCTTCTACTGGTTTACACTGTGCTCTTGCCGTCTCTCCGTGCATTATTCCTGGCAGATGCCATCACTTGGTCAGTGCAGAGCATAATTGTCCCTAACCAAAGAGATGGTCCACATGATTTATTTGTAATGGCTGGTGCACAGACAGACCATTATATGCATTGAATGGCAGGCTTTAAACAGCTGCGGAGTCACTGTTTCCACACATGCTGAATATTTTTTAAAAGCACCCGTTCTATATTCTGGGAAGACGGGAAGTATGGATCATATGGGATGGTGATTTCTGACTTCCTCTGGAGTCTTGTCTAATGATTGCTAGGGATAAAGGGGCCATCATCTTTCCTGCTCTCCCCCCATACCCAAGAACTTCCTGTCTGCCACATGTGTGCTGCAGCATCCAGACGTCCGTAGTATTCTTTTTTCTTTCTTCTCTCGGTCTAGGAAGAGTAGTTGAGTGAGAGAGCTGCCAATCGCAGTGTTACAGGCTGGGATGAACTTCCTAAACTTACTTTGAATGTTTAGAAATTCATAGACCTTCTCTGTCAAATGGATCCACTGTACTGTACTATAATGAAATATCAAATCAAACATTGCTCTTCCTTCTTCTCATCTTCATCACTCTCCTCCTCTTCCTCCTGCTCCAGACAGGAGCATTACAGAGTAATAGCAGTCGGCTAGGAGCGCTTTAGTAATTGCCCGGGCTCATGTGCTGTGGAAAGCCAGGGCAGGGGCCAGCGGCATCAAAGCCTGACTGATCATCCACTGAAAGGGGGGACAGAGGAAAAAGAGGGGGAAGAAACACAAATACAGATGGACAAACAAACCAGGGGAAGTCAAAACTGAAGCAGCTGTGGTGATAGCAGTAGATGGACTGATAGACGGACGAACGGGATCAGAGGAAACTTAGCCGAACGGATTCACTTCTCCTCCTCTGCTCCAACACCTGTTAATATTTAACAAACAATGGGGGTGGCACCAGCAGCAGGCCTGAAAAAAAAAAATCAAGAAAAACAAAAAAATTATGTTGAGGTGACATCATGGATCATTAAGGTGGGGGTGGGTCTAATAAGGGCTGGTTTGGCCTGGCCGGTAAAGAGGGCAGGAAACTGAGGCAGAAGCAATTTGAGAAGCTGAGGCCTCAGTCTGCAGCTGTGCACTCAGTTTTTCTCTCCCAGCTACACATCTGCAGGATTGACAATACTGCAAGTATTTACCCATGACCTCTCCTCTACTTCACAATCCAATGCATGTTTATTTGACACATATGTTAGAAAAGAATATACATAAAAACCTCTAATCCATTTTCCCATAAGCTCAAGCTTATTTCTAGAGTCAAGAGAAAGATGAGAAAAATATCTGTTTAGCCGCAGCATGCAAAACTTAAGACAAAAATACGTCAAATATTGTCTAAAGCCTTTAGAAAGTTATGCTTGGCATCTTTTTCCAGAGCAGTTTGAGTCAGTGGAGCAGCTTACTTCTTATTCATGTCATGTGTTTTTCCATGGAGACATTATAACATGAGCAGCACTAACATGGAAAACGCGCAGTCATCCCAGCAGATGTTGTCCAGAGCACAGAGATTAGTGAAGACTACAGTAAAACAATGAGGTGAGGATTTATAAGACTCTGCTGGATGCTGCTGCTGAACCACACACTGTGATCAGAGTCACATACTGACAAAAAGATCTCTGCAGATTGTGATGCTCCACTTTTAAATCACTAATCGTGTGTGTGTGTGGGTGGAGGCGTGTGTGCTACATCGTGCCAAACATAAAGAATTTATCTCTGAGATCTTTTTATTGGCTGTGTTTAAAGTTGCCAGATTGTGAGCAGCTCTCTCCTTTGAAAATATGTGCTGCTTGCAGTGTCACAGTGCTGCATTCATCTTTGCAGACGCCTCAATTACAACCCACTGATACCCTTAAAGTCAGAGAGGAGCTCAGGAATGCTCTGGTGGGAAAGCTGCCAAGCATCACTACAAACACCATCAGCTCCTACACCCCACAGAGAGAGAAAGAGAGAGAAAGAGAGAAGGAGAGAAGGACAGAGGGATGAACATCAGTATGTTTGCAGACCAAACCAGGAGAGAGAGAGGAGGAGAAGGAGGAGGAGGGGATAATATGTGGCACCACTCTGAGAGCTGAGCCCTCCGCCACAGCGCTTTTGTTGCCAGATCACAACCAGATGTGCCAAGTGTGTCCAAACAGGAATGACTGTGTGAAGGCAATTTTCAGCAATTTGTCAGATTTTAGAGTTGCCCCCTCTCCACCCCATGCCTCCTGAAAGACAAATACAAACGTTAGAGGAGCACAACAATCATTTCAAACAGGCTCCCATGAACGCTCGCTCCACTCTTTGCCTCCAGCGCAGCCCTGTGATGAGAGATATACAATATAACGGCTGAACACAGAGGGGCAAGACAAGGCCTGTAGTATTGACAAATAACCACCCACCTAACTTCCATGCATCAGCATTACTGAATCTGCCGATCCAAATGTGCAGCACATTTATTTACTCTTTGC
Source organism: Maccullochella peelii (assembly GCA_002120245.1). NCBI lineage: Eukaryota > Metazoa > Chordata > Actinopteri > Centrarchiformes > Percichthyidae > Maccullochella > Maccullochella peelii. The sequence continues at coordinate 69,896 of LKNJ01000946.1, forward strand.
TTGTAGAGTCAAAATCCCTGACAGCGTTCACACACCCTAAATCCATCATCTTAACCCACTCTGGACAACACAACCAAAACAAAGAGAGAGATAAATAGAAAAAAGGTTGTTAATCTTTTTCTAGACACCTCATAAATTACAGCTTTGCTCTCAAGGTTATGCAACCAATTTAGACCAACTTTTGTCACGGCTCACACTACTTCTTTCTACCTTTTCTACATCTAAGTCTGTTTACAGGTCTTGGGGAGTATTACTGCATATGTGAAAAAAGTTGTATAAAGCCTGCTGGGACTCCAGAGGGAGCTGTGCAAAATCGGATAAATTGCCTCAGGTGATGTCACTTAAGTCAGCGTTAGCTGGGGCTGAAGACTACAAGTTTGAAAATGAAAAAAATCTGGACGCATGGAGGCATGGAGCTCATCTCTGCTTGAGGCTAGAGGCTACATTAGCTGCTACTAGCATAACCTGAATGTCTGACTGAACTGTCAGCATTCAAGTTGCATTGTGGGTAATGTAACCAGGTTTAGACAAGGAAGAAGAATGCATGGATTATAAAAAACAATAACTCTTGTTCTGATTGTTCAAGAGTTCTGATGCATCGATTTATTGACTTTTTATGAACTGCCCAGCTTTGTGCGAGTGCAATGCTAAATTGGTGGATTTTAAGTCTCCTAATAATCACATTTTCCTAGACACTGGCAAATAAAGTATGCTTTGTTGCCTCTAGCTTATTTTGGCCTCTTTCATAGGAAATTGAGGGCAGTGTCTCGTCTTCATGGCAGCCATGAAATGTGTCAGCTCAAGGGATTGGAGAATTGGGGCTTAGGGCTGGGTGGTGGCTGGTACAGTGTTACACCTCACTCCCCTCCACTCTATCTAAAAAACCCAAACAACACAGTCCCCGTCCCTCACCTGGGAAGAGGATCGTGTGAATCCAGCTGGCAGCCCCCTATGGTCCCTCTTGACATCACCAGAACAATCTAAAGAAATGCATTTTGTGTCCTCACATGCCATTGCATGCAAGCAGGCAATTCACTGACTGGGTGAGGAGGTATGGTCTGATGAGATTCTCAACTGCATTTTTGGCTCAGGGTGGTGGTCACGAAGGCCTCGTCGCGAACACACAAGCAAACCAGGAGCATCAGACAAGAGCTGATTCTGTTTAGCGCACTGTGAGAGGACACATGACACTATTGGATGCTAGCAATATGTGGAGGTTGTTGGAAGCTCCTATACAGCTACATCGTCATTGTTGTGTCATATGTGAATTCTGTTTTGCTATGGAGTTAAGTCTTCTCGCTGCAAGTTTATTTTTTATTTTTTAATGAATGAATCCCACCCACCGAGACCTTACTCTGTCCCTTTCCTTGAGTCACACTTTTGGAAGGCAACAAGTCTGAATCCTGGGACCAATGAAAGGGACAATTGTGGGAGGGTTTGCGTAACGTTGCTGTCAGTCATGTGTCTTGTTACTCTGTAAGAGAGCTCAAATTCACCACTAATGCCTGTTTTAATTTGTTGCCTCATTGCTCTGGAATCCGGGATAAATTGCCGCCGTTGTTCATCTGGGGAGTCTTGCTAGGAAAGTTAGTGAGTGTTTACCATATTTATGAGAGTTTGTTGTTCTGTCTTATGTAACAGAGAGAATTTTGCTTATGTTTAAGGAAAAAGGAATGTCAAACAGACTACCACTCCATATTTCAACATAATTACATTTGCAGAACACTGTATGCACTGTACTCACCAATTGGAAATGTATCTCATCAGTGCTGAAATTGACTCTTTTGGTATCACACCAATGAAAAGTGAGTAAAATTCAGTATATGTGGGCTTGACTTTTGATCAAAACTGAAATTGCCAGATAGAAAGACACGTCGGCTGTTGCTGTGTAGACTGTCATAACCCAGAAATCGAGACAATTCCAGCCAGTAAAGCTGTAAAGTTGTGGGTTTTCCCTCCTTGGGGTGTCTAGCATTACAGCTGCAAGATGGACAGCAGCATTGGAGTTTACTTGCAGGAATCTGTGTGGGTGTGAGAATGGGTGCACATGAGCATACTGTACACTTTTTTTGTTTAAGAGAGAGGTATGTTTCTTTTTCTTGTTTGAGTGTGTGTGCTATTGCTTGTGGTTGATCAGACTAATGGTGTGGTGTGTGCATATTTTTGCGTGATTTTACCATTGTGTCAATTTTTTTTCTCTTTGGTTTTGAGCGACAGGCAGACTTTGTGCTGGCATGTGTGCAGACCAGATGCGTGTAGAATATTTTAAACAATAGCCTGGCGTAAGAGTGTGTGTACGGTATGTATCATTTGGCTCAGCAGTGGATTATGTTTGTAGAGGGAATACCTTGTAGAGGGTGTGTATGTGTTTGGGTGTGTCTGTCAGTATGTGTGGAAGAATGATTCTTCATCTTATAATATGGGCCCTATATGCATGTGTGCATGCTGTGCCATGCATTTGCATACCTGTGGTTCTATCTATGAGTCTTCCTTTGACACAATTATGTTGGCTTGCACTATATGCACTTATATGCACTATACATACAGTTTGATGGCATGTGTGTGTGACAGAGTGTGTTCAGAGAATGTCCATTAGTGCAGGCGTGTGCGTGTGTTTGTGTATACAGACCCATAGCAGCTGCTGGACACCACCTGTGGCTGAGCCCTCCCTTAGGCCTGTTGTGGCTCCAAATAGTCCCTCCGGGCTCACAGGGACTCAGGCTCTGGATGTCAGAGATGGTCATGCACAGGCAGAGCTCTCCCAGGGTGGATGGATTGCTCTGCTATGTCTGTTCTATAAACCACAACAATTTTATCCTCCAATGCAAAAGAAGTACTCTCTCCCCGTCTTTCCCTCTCTTTATGCTAGTCCTACAGGTTGGTTTCTTCTTTGGCTGGCTGGCTGGCTGACAGATGTCCATCAGCTCCATCATCTACCCCCACCCCAACACAGCCCCAGGCCCCACAGCATGACAAGAAAGCCTGGCAATAACTGCTCCATGAAACACAGCCCTATAAATGGACACCCTGTATTCTGGCTGTCAAGATGTTTATGATGTTTAAAAAGCCACTTTTTTTTTGTAGCATATTTGTTACTGTAATTGTAATGATCTGAATCATAAACTTGTTACCATAATCCTTCTATCAGCAGTCAGAAAATTGTTTATTGTCACAGATTGTTTCACATGATTTTGCCTGTTTACTCTCCCCTCATTGAATTGTATTTAGTTCTACAAACTGCACAATGTGAACAGAAACTTTCTCAACATGAATGTACGTAATAATGACATGCAGTAATTTTCTGGCCGGATTGTGAAAACTCCAAAGGCTCAGTTTTCATTCATTATCTCCCTAACTCAATTTCCGTCCGACCGGCAGATATTTACAGCTCATAGGTTTAAGGTATGATTACTAATGACCTGTAATTAGTTTCTTATTAGGGAAAGAAGAGAAGAGAAGAGAAGAGAAGAGAAGAGAAGAGAAGAGAAGGAGGAATGTCACAAATGAATTAAATTCTCCAGCTACAAACTGGAATGTTAAACTGAATTACAAACATTTGCCTCTCCAAAAGAACAATCTTGTTTGTCTCCCTTATCTTTGTTTACTGCTACAATAGCCTTGTACTGTCTCCATTTGACAAACAGATAAGAATTGTTTTCTAGAAGTAAAGCCAAAGCATTGTGATAAATAATTGAGTTAAATACCCCAAATTGGACTTGTGTTAGTAAGTCATCCATTAGTGAGGTCATCGTGGGCCATCTTTGAAGAGAGATAAGAAGAAAAACATAAAAACAGGTGACGATGTCTTCTTTATATCCACTAAAATAATAAAAAAGAGAATAATTTTCTCCTTTACTCAGTGCGTAGGTTTTAAATCTACATGTGTGTTAATCACTAGTATTATGGCATTACACATTCCCATTTTACATCAACATTTGTCATTTTTCCAATGCTGAAATGGCAGACAGGCTTGAGAATGTATGTGTTAGTAATTTGGAAACTTAGTTGTGGGGGTGACTGGTGTCATATCCCACAATGCACCACTGAATTCCTTTAACATGTGGTGAGTCAGGAAAGGGGTGGTTGACCTATGCCTTCCCATGAGCCCCTTGGGAACAGCTTTGCTCGGTTGCTCAAGAAATCTAGGATCACTGCACAAACGGCTGTGCTAGTTGTGACTGGAATTGTAATCACCTTATTCTCCTTCTTCCCCTCCAAACTGAACTTTCCCTGAGCCTTCTTATTTCTCTTTTTACCCCCTTTCAATGCCGTACGGTTTCTTATTTGTGCCTCTTTTTTTTGCCTTCCTGTGTCTGTTTTAGTCTTTTTACTATTCGGCTCGACACCAGCTCCACACGTGCAATCCATTACGCTAGGTACAAGAGGGAGAAAGTACAGGAAGCTGAAGGTGAAACGTGTTGCTCTGCTTTCCTCCGTTTTCTGTATGAACACATTTCTACTGTCTGTGCCTTTCCAAAGGGTAAAATCATTGCCATATTGTTCAGTCACCGCAGAGATGTGATTTTGCTCCTTTTTAGGACCACAAGGTGAATATATTGTTCAGAACATTACACTTAAATTGCACTTTCCATAACAAATTGGTTGAGAATTAATTCATAATCAAGATAACTTTGATTGCACCGCCGATAAAGCTGAAGCCTTGCTAAACGTCTTCTTAGATTATCTATAACAGCAAGGCATGAAGCAATTTCAGCCTGTGTGAGGCATTAATTGAAGAAAAATGTGATGTGATGATCCATATCTTCCTGTTCATCTGACATTGCTACACAGAATGCAATGGTTCCTGCAATAATTTAGACCATATACAGCCTCGGCTACTATATTTCATTATCTCAGTTTGTTATTTTGAGATAATTACTAATATAATATAATAATATAACATTGACAGGGACCATTCTGCTGCATAATGAGTACTTTTACTTTTGCCACTTTAAGTATATTTTGCTGTTAATATGCAAGATTTTGAATGCGGGACTTTTACTTGTAGTGGAGTAATTTTTCATTGTTGTATGGGCACTTTTATTTAGTAAAGCACCTTTATGCTCCTTATAAGGTGTGTAAAGGTAGTTTAAAGAACAGATCATGCCTCTCTCATATGAAATACAGTATTTATAATACTGTTGTATAATTGTTGTATTGAATAGAATATTATAAAGTCTGTAATTAATGGCTACAATGGCACAATCGGGCCACCATAGAATAAATAAATAAATAAACATAGAACAAGGTATTCAGCATGATCACTAGCAGCCAACATGACTGGACAGATAAAGAAATGAGTAGCACCAACAGAAACACAAACGACAACACAAAATCAAAAAGAAAAACACCACCATCCTTAAGTATGACCTCTTTTCTGCTCCCTAATACTTTATACTGCCATGTCCCACAGACCCATATTAAAAAAGGATTTACATTATGTTGTCAGGGACAGAATCCTAGTTTTCATAACAAACACGTTGAGTTATGCATCACACTACAGGTGCATTAATCAAGACCAGTGGCTTCCTAATTAGTGGAACAACTTTTATCAAAGAGAACTAGTAACATATTCAAAGGTCTCACAGAGGTCACTGAGGCCTCGGGGCGTAAGGAGGCTGGAAAGGGGCTTTGGGTCAGGGTCATGAGAGGCATGTGTTCTGATGGCTTTACTGTGGCAGTGAAAGGGGCTGTGTTTTGGGGACGAGGAGCAGCTCAGCTCTGGTCCGAAGGCGGTGGTGGTGGGGGAACCGTTGGAGGGGACGCAACGAGTGGCGAGCAGAGATGGGAGAATGGGAAGTAGACAGCTGCGCAGGGATGAATAGGAGGTCCCTTTGTGTTCTGCCAACAAAAATCTGTGACCAATTATCTGTGTCTGTCTCTCAAGGGGGAATTCTTGAACACTTTGGGTGGGTGTATAGAGAGGACGCATGAGGGGCAGTTGTGGGAGAGAGAGAGAGAGAGCTGGGGTGCACCGGTGGTGGTGGGGGTGGTGGGTGGTTGAGGAGTGGGGTGCTTCATTGGTTACTTTCAGATCATGCCTTTTTCTTTGGCCTGGACCTATTTGGAGGGATTTCAGGGAACCTATAGCTTTTCTATTTGTGTTTTAGGTTGCCAATATACCCCAAAAAAAGCGCATAATAGTCAGGAAAATGTTTTGCATTAAATTCAGAGCATGCAGCCAAAGGTAGACCCAATGAGAATATTATTTAGCATCTCCTGTGCGTCTATTTTAAGCACAGGAAAATAACAATTTGTCCCACAATTGCTGAATTACGCTTGCCTGTGTCTCAGCCCCACCCCACTGAGAGAGCTTCCTATTTGTGTGGTTAGATTTCCAGCTATGTGAAAAGTGTGTCCTACAGAGAGAAGGGGAAAGCGGTTGAGAGAAAGGAAGTTGGGCCCATGGATGGCTTGTAAGCCATGTGTTAGACATTAAAGGGCTAATTACGGTTTTAAAAGCCCCGTGTTTACCGCTGAGAAAAGCCTTGTTAGGTATATTTTACTGTCTCCCCTGAAATTATTCATCCTTGACAAGCTCAATTGACATTATCATAATTACAAATGTGATTGCTGCTTAATCGCTCCAACTGCTGTTTCACCATTTTAAGTTTGTGCAGCGGAAGTCAATAATGCTCAACTGCTCCTCTTTGACCATTCATCAGAAAACAGGATGCAGGATACAGGATAGTTGTCTTCTTGTAATGACACGCTTGAAATGAAAACTAACACAGTGGTTAACACAGGTACTTGTACTGATGCCATTCATCATTTCTTGTTGACAGGAGAGAGGAGTCCACACAAGCAGTAAAGAAGTGGCAGCCCTCTTGCTGTTGCCTTTGGAGTTGATTCTGAAATAGTGCTGCAGTGTGTTTGCAGGAAGAGGATAAAGGCATGTTGTGAACTCTGCCCTAGCCGGGTGTGTTATTGCATAGGTATAGAATAACTCCGCTGCCGCTGACCCCGTGGCCACCTCTCCTCTCCAATCCCACATGGTTGCCAATAGCAATGACTCCGGCTGATCTTCACCTGTCATAGCAAAGCTCCGACTAAAGACTTGCAGCTTGAGGAGAGGAAAGCAAAACAGGAGGAGAAGAACAAACAAGCCAACAAGCGGCTTTGTGTGTGACTCAGATGGGATTTTCTTTCTTACATTTAAAGGGTTTGAAAACAGTATTAAGATTTGCCCATGCTTATGAAAATCTGAAAATCAGAATTCAGAACTAGACATCTAGGATTTCTCCTAAATTATATGTTAGCTTACCAAATTTCAACTATGTAAATGTTATAATCCTCAATATTGTGTGGTTGATTTGGAGACACCCGTGGTTACCATGGTAACAGCAAGTGCAGTTAAATGCTACAGTAAAACGCTTCTTGAGCAGCTAGTTTGTCAGAAATACAACAGAAGCGCAGCTGTATGTCTGTTTACAGTGACAGTCAGACAAACTCACATTGGTTTAATAAAGAAGTCACTCAATAATAATTGCAACAGCAACCTGATTTCATGCTGCGCATGTTACCTTGCTGACGAGTTGGAGGTGTGGAGCCTGTCGCCTGCAGCTCTTCATCTAACAGCTCACTGTGGCTGCTCTTTCTTGTTCCATCACTCCCTTGCAAAAATTAAAAATAACTGACTGACTCAGAAAGACCGTTGCCTTGTTTTGTAGACGCAATTTTTGATAAACGACCATGATTAGCACTAGCTGTGACGAATACATGGATTTCCTGGGACTGCTTCACAATAAAAGCCACCCAATGTTTCACCAGTTGAATGCTTTTAATGTGAACTAGCAACAGTGGGGAGTGTTTTGGATTAGCAGCAGTTACTTAACACCGCTCTGATACGACCTTAGGAGTGTAAGCAGTGAACAGTTCATGCATGTAATGGTAATTTGAGTCCAGCCCGGGAATGACGGACTCCACCACTAACAATAAAAATGACTATATAGAGAGATAATTAAAGAATGTAAACACTTTGAATGGCTATTGTTGACAAAATGCAGACCATAAATAGTATCCGAAATGTGTGTTGATTTCAGGAAAATCTTTAGGATCATGACTTTGAATCTACCCAGAGGTCTTAACTTAATCCTTCTGCCTTCAGCAATTTGAAAAGAAGAGAAATGCGACAAGTCTCAATCAATCAATCGGCAGGCAGAAGGAGGCTGGGATTGTTTTGCATTTCTTCAGTTTGTTTCTTCCTGGGATTTTTCTTCTTTTGACAGGAGGTGCCGCGAGCATACCAGCAGTTGAAAGAGGAGCCACATTCTTTCAGCACAGATTCCTCCATCCCTCCTTTGTTCAAAGTTTGTGTTTGTTTGAGGGGCTTTCCTCACCTTGAACTCTTTTTGTAGATAAGTAGACTTAACCAACCACAGACTGGGTGAGGCTCAGAAACTACCACCTTATTGGCCTCTCTGGCACAAAACTGAACACTTGAGATTTGATTTATATTATCAGAGAAAGTCTCACTGTTACAGAGTTACAGATGAGTGGCAGGAGTCACTTGTTTCAATTTGTTTACGGTATGTGGTCACATTCTGTTGTCATAATGTCAGGCCAGTGTTAGCATGTGGGCTATTTTATTGGATTTTCACAATTACCCATGTCATGTGGTTTCTGTCAGAGTGAAAGTACAATGAAAACGTTCTGTGTTTATAGGAGGAACAATCTTCAGGAAACTTGATTGAAGTTGTCTGGCTTAAAGAGAGAAGCCTCCTTGTAAAAAGCCACTAAGTCCTCAGTTCTGCTTGACTAACGTCCAGCCCCCCTAACTCTCGGAAAGATGGGAGTCAAACATTCCAGCCTGCAGATCCCCCTCCTTGGCAATCTTTTTAGAATTAAAAGACAAATTTGGCCCCAGATCCTTTCCCTGGGAGTTCTATTTGTCTTGTATCAGGGTTAAGAAAATAACCTCAGCATTGTTTGGGGTCAGGGGAGGGTGGGGGCTGGGATGGGAGACCATGCATTCATCCACAGGTCATTGTTACAGTAGAAAGAATGGGGATGGTCTCAATGGAGCTGTAGGGTGAACAGACTCTGTTCTTCTCCTCTGTGGGTTTGTTCACAGTGAGACATCTGCAGACGGCCCCTTTTCTACAAAGCTGTGGGGGTGAATGTGGAAATTGAGGCTACCTGTTGCATGAAACAGCTCAGGCATTATGCATGCTGCCGGCCCGCCACCCTCAGGGGAAGGAGAGTGCAGGCTGCTGATGGAGACTTGGCTGTGGAGCCTAAAAGCACATCTGGTACACGTTGTGGGCTTTTTTTTCTTAAAAGTGCAGATGGTCTTGAATCGTTTTTTTTTTTTAAATCTCCCCGTTCTACAAAAAAATAATACAAAAAAATAGAACCTAGGGGAATTTTCACTTTCCCTTTGGGGATTTATTTTTGCTGGTTCAGTTCCTAAACTGTTCATGGACACGGAGAACCTGCACAAAAGAAGCCAACAGAGAACAGAGATAGAGTTGCAGTGCTACTATGTCTGTAGAATAAAAACTTGTAAAAGGAACAGAACCACATTCAACCAGTTGTTCTTTAAATAGGTTATGTAATGAGACCCAAACAGGTGATGTATACGTAGGCAGCAGCACCGAGCTGTGGCTGGGCTCCTGTTGACGTTGGCCATGTTCTTCAGGATCTGTCTACAGGTACGGATCTGAGCCTGTTTTCAGGCCTTCTTCACTCTTTCCCATTCTCTTTAGTCACTCCGAAGCTGAAAGCTATATTGTGCTCTCCCTATCCACATGTCTAATATGACAGGCTTGAAACAAACAACTGTGAAAACACACTATAAACTAATAAGAGCGTACAATTAAGATTTGTGAAAGAAATTCAGTGACAAGAAGCAGAGCACAGAGGCTAGAACAAACAACCTGACTTGCCTCTGCATTAGCCCACACCACATGGACCTTTTCTGGCAGTGCCCAATGTCTGTTGACTCATTGAGGTGCACCTTGCCAGCTATTCATACCTTCCTCCCACTCTCATTTTATTTCGCCGGCAAATCAGCCAGTTATCCAGCTAACCAGGTGGGAAATTCAAGACTAAAACAAGAGCTTTGACTTCACTACCTCAAAACTACATCTCTATGACTTCTCCTACTGGTGATAACCACATGGAGTATTCGAGTCATGTCAGGACCAGGTAAGTGAGTTGAGTATGCTTTAGAGGAAAGCAAACTTCTCAGTTATGTCTTCTAAAACATACTGCAGCTGTGTTATTAATCATATTTACACTGTTAGTAACCTTGTATTCACCAAAGAAATTGCTTAGATCTGGGAATGTGGCCATCGCTACAGTAAAGTCCAACAGGTCAAGACACACGAGCATTCAGTTGTCCAAAGGATCAGACAGGTTGCAAACAAGCCAGATTATTGAAACCACTTTATGTGGAGGTAAAATAGACATTGAGAACACCCGAAACGTCAGTAATAATCTCTCACTGCACAGAAAACTTGTGTGCGTTCACAACCCAAGTATGGTAGGTCAAAGTTGAACCAGGAAGTCAGTCTGTAAACAATAATGAATGTTTGTGTTTGTTTGGGTAATAATTTTACCATTGGCCTTTTCTGTCTCTTAAATACTGTAAATTGTATACCTCTAACCCTAACCTGTATGTAGTCAAACACTAAACATTGTGCAGCCACATATCACTACCAAGAGCTGATGGCTCCATGTAACCCATCACAGTGAAGTTCAACATTTTCTAAAATATTATGTTACATAATTAAATACAATCCCATTCTACAAAAAGTGTTTTGGTTCAACATTCAGTCACACAGATATTGCCAAATACACAAAAGCAAACATCAAACAATAAATCATAGTCTTTGTTTGTGACCCAACACTGAGCCCACCTCTGCACACAGCTCATGGAAAAACAAAGTGCTGTGCTGTTCCAGAGTGGACAGACTGTCTACAGACCTCTGTTCCAGTGGTGAAGGCCATGACGACGATGATGATGATGATGATGATGATGATGATGATAGTCATACAGACGAGAGGTTTGTACATCCATGCCCCTGGAGAACCACCGAGGAGCAAAGATGGGCTCTCCCCAACCGCTCCGGCCCCAGACTGAAGCCCCTGTCTGGAATGCAATCTGCCTGCCATCTGCAGGCCTCCACAGCTCTGTTTGATATTCAAACAAACACCTGTCAAAAGTCCATGTCTCATCCCACACAGCTCTTGGAAATTGGCAAAACTCTCAACTTCTTCCTTGCACCAAAAACAGAGGGGAAGAGGGGCAAATGTGGGTTTTATTCCAACCATCTGTGCATGTGTTAAATATAGATTTTTATGGAAGGCTCAAAGGACTAGTTCTACTTTCCCCTAAAATGTCAAAGAATAATAGGCCAGTCAAGGTGCTGCATTCAGTGAGGTGTTTGCACAATAAATTATTTCAAATTCAATTTGTTTTTTTTCTTCTTAACATCAGCTGGAACCTGCTGATTGAACGGTGGGCGTGCAGTCACGGTGTAATGATGCCAAGAGCTTTGGAGGATGTTCTCAGATGGAGGAATAGTCATGGAGCCTTTGTACAAAATCTATCCATGGCCCCCTTTTTCTCCTCCTACTCCCTGCTGTTTTCCACATCTCTCTTTCTCTCTCTATTTCTCCCTCACTCATATTGAGATGAAGGGACTGCTGTAGGATGACGGGGCGCTGCTTGGCAGCCATCCAGGCCCCACATCTGCCTGACTGCTGTTCCTCTCTTTCTTTTTCCCCAACAACCCCCAACAGTATTGGTTCAGTTGTCAGCCCATTTCAGGGTCTGTCTCAAGGTCTGCAGATGTGTTTCTCAGAGCAGCAATGATGGACTCTTGCAGAGATCTCTAGTGTGAGTGACTAATGGCGCAGAGACATCTCTGAAGGCATTGAGGAATGGATTTATCCAATGTCATTTATCACACTGCCTGTCAGTGCCAATATAAATGCCTGATGGAAAGCACACACTCACCTTTGAAACCAACTCAGTTGCTCCACAAAACTGGGAAGAAAATCTGCAGTGAATCATGAGATATAGTATGTATACAACATTTGAGAGACAAAGATTTGAATCCACTTTAAAATTGGAAATAAATTCAGATTGCAGGAACAGATTAAAGCATGGAAAGCATATGTTCCTGCTACATTTTGAGAAGAAACTAGTATGAAGCGAGTATGAAGAATACTTATTTTGGTCAAAGACATAAACACATTTAGACAAGAATACGACAGCTTCAAGGCCACCTGGTTTTCCCATGTCAGTGACTGTGGCCCATACAGACCATCTGTGGAGGCCGTATAACTTTAGGTCTCCTCATCTTTTCTCTTAAAAGGATTTTATGGTGTGCATCTTGCATCTGCCATCAGTGAGGTTTAGAAAGCTCCACTCTCCAGTGTGTCATCTCAGCAGCCATCCTACTATGAGGATAACCTTGAATTAGTCACTTACACATTTACATTTATCATAAAGAGCAATGGAACGTAAAACAGCATCCATTGATTCATCCACACTGAGACAATAATAAAGGCTATTCAACCCATTGAATTTACCTGTGTCTGTCAGTGAGAAGAAAAATGTGGTGGTGCGTTGATAGACAGGCTCTGCATGTTCTTGTGAGATCAGAGTTACTGGATGAATGAATCTGAGAGAAGGAGCCTCGTGTCCAGATGTCAGAAAGGACACTTTTCTTTTTGTGAGAGGAATTATAAAATGCTGCAAGACTCATCCAGAGAATAATGAAGCAGAAAAGAAGCACAGCCAAGTGCATTTTTGGGACAATAAACCAAGCGCCGAGTTTTATGTAAAGATGTTCTAACTGGTGAGGGGGAGAGAGACACAGAGAGGGAGAGAAAGGTAAAAAGGAACAAGGAACTGACAATTAGGGACAACTAATCACCAAGTGTGTAGCCAAGCGCATCCCCCCACGCTGGTGCCAGCGCTTGCACTGTGCTTGAACCTGTGCTGAATGCCAACGGCAGATAATTATAAACCCGCAGGGCAGGCCTCCTCTGCATGTGCAGAGGGAGGGATGGAGCCTCAGCCAAGCCTGAACTCCTGACCTTCTTCACACACCAAGCGTCTGTTGTGGGCTTCAGGAGGTGCAAGATGGGTCACAGCAAGCCGTGAGGCAACTGGGGGAGAACGAGAGAGAGGGGTGGTAGAGGGCCAGGAGGGAGAGGGTAGAAGGATGGGGGGGATGGGTGAGGGATACAGAGAAAGGAGGGTGAGGTGGGGGATGGAGGGATTTGAGGGAGGAGGTGCTCACTGGAGGGTCACTTTTTTGATGGCATTCTTTGGTGAGCGCTCCCGACCAATCAGAGGGGAAAAGAGACCACTTGACAAATCAGAGTGAAACCCTCAGTGATAGAAATCCCTTTTATTATGCCTGTTTGGTTATCTCCTTTCACTTTATCAGCATTCATTAGGTGGGGAAATGTGGTTTATATACAACAAGAAGCCTACGTTTGAGCTTGGTCATCTTTTAAAGTTTTCTTAACTTATCAGTAGATTGTCACACATTATCAACAGTTAATTATTTAAATGCTTGATTCTTAATAGTTGTAAAGTCATGATCTTGCTTATGATTACGCCATTAAACAATTGAGGGATCAAGTTTACAGATTGTTAGAATATTTTAATCGCAGTATTGGGGAAGTACCTTGAAGATTGTAATCAATTACTCTTTACACATTACTCATTGTAAAAAGTAATTACATTACTTTACTAATTACTCAACAGCAAAAGTAATGTGTTACTTTACTTCAGTTACTCAGCCCAGCTCCGTCAAAGATGCCTTAAAACAACTTCAAAGCCTCCGCACCCACAACCCACTTATGTGTTTCACACGAAGCAGAAATTAGTAACCGTAGTGTAATAGTTCTCATTACTGAAAAAAGCTAATCACATTATTGTGATGTCTTACAAAGGAATGCATTACTGCCCAACACTGTGTAGCTGTAATGATAAAGAAGAATGTTAAATAACATGTGTTGCTCATTTGTCAGTGTGTAACTAATGTTAAAATACAGACAATAGTAGCAATAGATAGTTTGTAATGTGGCGTAACAACATGGATCAAACCAACAACAAAAGTGCACTTTTTTTAGTTCATTTAATATATTTTTTCAATTCCTGATTTTTTTTTTGATTTGTCAGGTTTTTATCCACTTTTATCTATTCATTTATGTGTGTTTGAATTTCTTTTGCAGTTTACGTCATTACGTCACGTTGGCAAGACAATCCTTTCATTATGTTCTAGTCAAATATGAAAAATTCCGATCGAAAATAAAAAAGCAATGTCACTGTGACGCACAAGAAAAAATCACAGAGAAAACACTCCAAATAAATAAATAAAAAGGGGCGGGAGAGAGAGAAATCTCATCTAGAGTCCCAGTCTTCATTTTGCCGTCTTCTCTGTGAAGTCAGAAATGTCGGCGGACCACCTCGGCTCATCTGGCCTCCTGCTCTCATCATGAAGATCTCTCTCGCTTTGCACTTTGCCAATTTCCCATGATTGAATGTAATTGGGACCAGATAACCCTCCCTCTCTCTCTCTCTCTCCTCAGCAGTCTTTGATCACTTCTGACCTGGCTCCAACTCAACTCTGACACACAGGCAACCATTTCTTGGGTGGTTTGTGATTGCTCACAGACAGACAGCAAGATATATTGAGTATTGATGTGTGAGCCTCACAACAATCCAACATGCTGCAGTGAATATTACAACTTTATTCTCTGGGAGTTTGTGCACCAAGCTGTCTTACCGGCATACCTACATCTGTGCAATAGAATAGTGTGAGTTATTTGTGTGGCGATGTTTATGCATGTGTGCGTGCATTTCATGAGTGATTGTCTTGAGGGAATAGAACAAGATGTGCGCAAAGATTCCCAAATTCGATTCAGGAGATTTGTAAATCCTGTGCAAATTACTGTTGCCTCTTTCTTTTCTCCCCGCCGTACTCCTCTTTGAAACTCGTCTTCTGAGGCAATCACTCCCAGATGGAGAATATTAGATGTAATCACTTCCATTTGCCGGCTCTTTTACTCTCACTGCGAGGTGACATGCAGTCTCCCTCTGACATCTCCTCACAATGGACAATTACCGAGCACTCATCAATCACTTTCAGCCAAGAACATTGACACCCAAAATCTGGTAGAAATCATCTCATTTGATAACCTAGAGAACTCAAATCTGCTTATGTGTATGATAGGTTCATATTCTCTCCGTTGTGTGTGAGTGCCCCTATCAGTGCTATTCTGTGCGGCATTTCAAAACTGTCAAGTGCACTCAATATAACTTTCATAAGCCCTTTACTTATAGTGTAGAGCACATACATACTGGAAGAGTTGCTTTTGATCTACGGTTTGATACAAATACTCTGTCAAGGGTATTGGCTCAGCTTTAACGATAGCCGTGTGCTTACAGTCATTCTGCTGAAGAGAAACTGTCTTTCAGTCTGCCATATGGAAAAGCTGAAAATCACAGATGAGGGAGAGTGACGTGTGGGATTAGAGGTGTCCACCTCTCTACCTTCAGACCTTATACATTTTTTTATCCATCTACCTACATGTCAAAACCTCTTCTTCTATCCTACTTTTTCATACATTCCTCTTCCTCCCTGTTCTTCCCCCCTCTTGCCCAACCACCAACTTCCCTCCTCTCCCGCCCAACCTCACCTCCTACCATCCCTCTCTCTATCTCTCTCTCTCCCTCTCTTCCCTCTATCCTTCATTCTCTGAGACAGACAATAAAGCAAGCCTTTCCATGGCTGACCTGCAGTTCAACCCTACCTCCACACCATCCCAAACCACAGACAGCGGGTGAGTTACAGCCCGAGATCCAATGTGGTACAGAACGGTCCTGGATCCTGAGCCAGATTTGGGTCCCGCAGGGCTTTTCGGTCCGTGTGGCCGGTCTTCTCTATTCTGCTCAGCGCTGGTGGGGTCACACAGACTCCAGAAAAGGAAATTCCTATGAGTTCGGGAGGAATAAAGGATGCAAGATTGAGGGAAAAAAGAGAAGAATGTTGAAATGAAGGAAAGAGGAAATCCTGTTTCACTGAGAGAGACCTGCAATTGCACTTAGGTCATAGTGACTCCTCTCACATGTCTCCATTCTTCAGAAAGAAGCAGAGCAAATTTTGACATTCATCTAATTTTAGGCACGTGCTCCTTTCTGTTTTTCTCACGACCCTCATTTGACACAGCCACATCACTGACCTTTGGATCTGTCATTTGGCAAGCAGGAATTAGAGTTCATGTGAATCAGATGTTACAGAGAGGAGACCGAGTGCTCCTTCACTGCCTGGCAGCTCAGCCAGAGGAGGAGCACCTGTTTCCAAATAAATCTTCAGATAAAAATGATATACTGTAGCTCGATCATATGTCTGGAAATGTGGAAATCTGATTCCTTGCGCATGCATACTGATTTTCTTTTCACTCCCACATGAATTCTTCATCTATTGCCCCAAGATATACGTTCCCATTCTGTGCTCCCCTTATCTTAAGTAAATCCCAGAATTCGGGATTTAAAGCAGAGGCCTGAGTCACATGTCTCTCCAGCCGCCTTCATCCCAGAGAGACTTCAGAGCATTTTGACCCTGGGGTCCCAGGGTTGAGGTGGAGGCCCAGCCAGCTCTCACTGGTGGAACCATGAACCGTGTCAGGTCATGTCAGCTCTCTGCTCAGCTCCCCTTACTTGAATGTAAATAAAGCCAGTCTGGCTTGGTTTCACACCACCAGTACCACTCACCCTCTTTTGTAGGGCCAACAGATGACATCCTAATAACAGGAAGGCGTTCACTTTAAAGCTCTTGTTCATCTTCTGGGAAATAATAAAGTAGGGTAATTAATATCCTTAGAGCAAAGCTATGTAACCTTTGCTAAACAGCTGCTAGTGCTGCTAGTGATAATTATGCGATTAAGGGAAATGTTAAAACCTAAATTGTTAAATAAATGTATAACAGTAGCACAAATAGCATTTAACAAGCGTGCTAATGCAAGAGACTCAGTAAAGTAGGTGACAGAGCAATATCTTGCTTAATTTTGCTAACATTAGCCACCATAAGCTCATGGTCATACCAGACAAAGAAAAAGGCTGTAGCAGCAAAACCCCTAAGAGTATTGAATAGAGAAACTGAAACTGTTATAGATTCAACTTTTCATTTGTAATTGGAGGAGTGTGTTATGTCTTCTTTCAAAGGTTACACGCACTTGCTAATAACCTCAAGCAGAGATAAGGAGTGGGCTACAGAGGTCTGGTAAGCTCACTTCTTTCTAACTCCACACATGTACAATAAGACCTGGATACGGATGGCACATGGGAGAAGTTCTGCCAGAAAGCCTTTAGGAAGTCAGGTGATGTAGCATAAAGAGCGACAAAGTCACTGGACTTTCACCTAGGAGATTGCTGTTAGCATCCCCTGTGAAACATAACGTATTATTTTAACCCAAACCATGATCTTTTCGCAAACCTAACTACAAAACTACTTGGTTAGGTTTAGGAAAAGGTGTTTTTGGCGTATGCGCCAGGCAAGCCAAATAAGTTTTTTCATTTTCAAACTTGTAGTCTTCAGCCCCAAATGACGCTGACTCAAGTGACATCACTTGGTGCAATTTATCAGACTTTGCACAGCCCCCTCTGGAGTCACAAAAGGAGCCACCATTTTTTTTCAGTAGAATTCCCCAAGACCTGTAAACAGACTTAGATGTGTAAAATTGTCACATTTCCTTTTACATGCAAGTTATTTAGTGTGTTCTTTTCTAACTATATTGTGATCTAGCAGGATCCACAAGGCCTTTTCTCGACATAAGCAAAATCCAATTCAAGCTTTGTTCCATTCCCAAGAATAACAAGAGCAGAGAGACCTGGTCCCAAGAGGTCATAAATTGTCAAGGCAGACCCAGTTCGCTCAGGGAATTGAGTGCAGGCAGAAGCTCCCTTAAAGAGTCTAGTGGTCTCGGTTTCTCCCAGAGTTTAACCCTCTCACCTCTTCTCATTGGCCGCTCTTTTATTCAGTAGGCTGATTTATTGGAGTTCACAAGGGAGAAAAACAAGCATAGCACAGCCCTCAGCCCTGCCTGTGATAAATGACCCACGCTGCTATCTTCATCTCAAGTGGGACCTACAGTTCCAATGGGTGAGAAATGGCAAGTGTGTGTGCATGTGTGTGTGTTCAATTGTGTGTTACCTCGGGTCATGTTTGCATTTTTTTTTTTGCATACAATGTGCTGATGATAGAGGGAGAAATAGCAAACAAAGCCTAAAGAAATAGCAAACAAAGCCTAAAGGGTGAACTCATATAAATGTCTTCTTTAGTGTCCGAAATTATGAGTGAATGATCATTTTATGCTTGTAAAAAAGGAAACAAAAGTATGATCAACACATGATACAAATATTTTGACATAAATCTTTTCAGTCTTTAACTACTAATTTATGGTTGACTCTCTTTCTCTGCCTCACCCCCCCACCCTGCATCCGTGGTCATGCCCCTGGCTGCCCCAATGCAACACAGCCCCTCTTCTCCCCAAATGAAATTCTTTGGAAAGTCATTTTATATCACCCTTTGACTGTGCATTGAACTGTAAAACCACCCCATTGGAAACAAAATAAAAGGATAGGAGAGGGAGAGAAGGGGGGATGGGGCAAGGAGGAGAATTATAATTCATTGCAGGCCTTTGGTATTAACCCAAACACCAGAGCTGTCAGCAGTTCAGAGAGGGAGGTGCGAGGGGCAAACATTCAGTGTTAATTGGCACTTTGTAAGCTCTGAGCCTTCCTTTTGTGAGGGAAGTGGAAGAGAGAGTGAGTGAGCAAGAGGGGGGAGGAGGAGTGGTCAGCAGAGGGGGGTGAGAGAGAGAGAGAGAGAGAGAGAGAGAGAGAGAGAGCTCTTGTTCTTGCAGGTTTGTTGGGCCTTGTTGAGGGTGTTTACGGTTCACTTCTTATCCTTTGTTAATTGGGCTTTCTCTCCCCCAATGAAAAAAAAAGAAGAATTCATGTAACCCCCAGCCTGCCACCCATGTTCCCTGTGACTCTCCCCACCAGCCGGATCAGCAAGAGAGGGATAAATGACAAGAACATAATGAAAGGATTGTCCCGCGAATGTCATTAAACTCGTACATACACTCAAATCTCTGACTCCTTATTTAATAATTTCAGATGCAACTGAAACAGTTTTGGTTGTGTTAGCTAGTGCTATACACTTTGCGTTTGCAAAAGCTTGTGCACATAAAGTCGAATCGTTTCATTTTTTGATGTTGGTTTGGGAAAGTAACAGCTGCTAATTGGAGTGAATTATTCTTTCTTGCTTCTGCAGGAGACAAATTATCAAAAGAGAAATCAGCAGCAAACATTTTAGGGGTTAAAAGTGTATTTCTGCTTACATGAGGCCATTCTGATGCCCTCTGTGTTAATGGTGATACAGAAAAGCAGGGATGGAGCAAAGTCAGACCATTAGGTACAGGATGTAAAAACACCCCGTCTCTCCTCTTTGTGGATCCTCTCCTTCTGCCGATGTGTTTGGAGTTATCTGAAATAATTAAAGAGGAAGAGACTGGCAGTCAGATAGAGAGAGAGAGGGAGAGAGAGAGAAAGAGAGAGAGAGAGAGAGAGGAGGGCACCTGTCTTTGAAAGAGAGAGGGGAAGAGGGGGTTGTTGGCATGAGGCTGGTGTACTCTGCTTCACAGCACCTCTGGCCTCTTTCTGTCTTTCCCTCTCTCACCCACTGACTGATGTAAATAATAATAGTGCCAGTATTGAAAGGACACAGGTGTCAACCATTGTGCTGCACTGAATGGACCTGGGGGAAGGAGGTCAGGGGTCACAGGGCCACCTCAGCCACCTCTCACACCCACGGTTTTCATTCACACTGACGCTCCCTTTCATAGGTTTCTTGTCCCCCCCCTCCGTCTCTCTCGCTCACTCTCTCCTTTTGTTATCATAGCTCAATGTTTTGTGAAAACTTTTCAGAGGTCATGCACAAGCTCAGTATTCAGGAAGATTAACATTCTTTTCAAAATTAATCGGCTCACACCACATAGATCAATGGCTGGTTTCAACTTGAAGAGCCAATAAGTGAAGAAAATTTGATTTTAGATAATATTTATTCCACAGACAATTTGCTAAATATTTATGGGATTCCTCTGTCAGTAGCCTACAAGTCTTGCCTACTAAGACTAACCTGCTTGCATTATACAGTACATGTTCACATATTTGTTTTACGCACCAGCATTATGTTACAAGCTACCCACATACATGCTTCACTGCTATACGTTGCAACTCAGTAAGTACTACAGCTTCAAAATAATTCACATTTCCAAACTGATACAGTATACACATACAGTATGTTGTGACATTTTGGGAAATACGCCTATTCCCTTTCTTGCCAAGAGTTAGATAAGAAGATTGATACCACTCTTATATCTGTCATGTAAATGCAGCCGGTTAGGTTAGGTTAGCGTAGCCTAAAGACTGGAAGCAGGGGGAAACCGCTAGCTTGGCTCTGTCCAAAGGAAACAAAGTCTGCCTACCAGCACCTCTAAAACTCACTAACATGTTGTTTAATTCATACAAAAACTGAAGTATAAGAAAGTTTGCCATTTTAGGAGGGGCTATGTGCTGGATATTTCTTAGCTGGGACCAGTTGCCAGGCAACCAGTGGAACTCAAAGAAGTTACTGGTCTTTATGCTAGGATAGGCTAACCGGCTGAGGCCTCCAGCCACATATTAACTGTTCAGATATGAGAGTGGTATCAATCATCTCTCGGTAAGAAAGCGAATAAGCGTATTAACAAAATGTTGAGCTATTTTACAAGATAATTTTATGAATGCATTTGACTTAAAATAGTTGAGTGACCAATAAAATTACAGTGCGTTTTTAAAATTACAGTAATTATATATTATTTGTCTGTGAAGTTCCTTTCAGTAATTACTTTCAATTGCTCCTTTCATCTTCTTTCCAGGAATACTGTCTCCCTGTGTCACATTGTAGGCTTACACCAACATAATACATCTGTGTGTTACCTCTTGGTCATGGTTTACTCTGCCTTCTCTACTTCCACCTTCACGCAGGAGACTCCTGAGTCCCATTCTCACCAGCAGGTCACCCATTCCCGAATCTGTGGGTGATAAATGTCACACAGGCACATAATAGACACACGAGCCAGCGAACATGCATGACGCGATGCATGGTGTGTGTGCATCAAGGCCGCTCCTTCTGCAGTGCTCAAGGTAACTGGTGGATGAAGCTGGACGGAGATTTGTGGAGCAGTGTCCTTTGTGCTCAAAGAAGCAGGACAAGAAAGAATCATAAACTGGGACGGGTGCATGATGGTTGAGGTGCACGCTACTATTGCCATGGATAGGTGACTATTTATGGTCTGAAACATGACATTTCTGCTGGATCAGCAAACGTGCAAATATAAAAGCGAGGACACACTGTACACTATCTGGAAAAAGGTTATAGACTTATTTTACATGTCATTTGATTTTACTACTGTAGCACATATACAGATTGTCTTTCTTTATCTGTCGACATAGAGATTTAATAATATGCTGTATCATGCATATTAAAGCAGAATTCCATCTCCATTACAAGCCTCTGTAAGTAAGAGTCCAATTGGCCAATCAGTCCGCCACCTTTCACGTTTTATGGGTAGTCAATAAAGCAGCCAGCCTCAGCTTTGGTCTTGGCCTTGGCTGTTTGCAGTCATAATGAAAATGTTTGATGTTGATATTAAAAGCCCTGTTTAAAACCCTGGGGGAAAACCTCCATGATACTGAACCAACAGGATGTAAGTGTCGTGTAGTTTAATTTACAGCATGCATTGCAGTGGATAATAACTGAGAAAAGCAAAATAAATACATCCATGAATGCATCAAGGTTTCAGTGTTTGATACTATATTTTGTGTGTGTTACAGTGAGTGTTGTGGGTGGATGTTCCTCAGCCTATACAATCCACGCTTGGTGGAGATGGAGATGCTAGAGAAGGGTGAGAGGATTTATTACCTAGCATTAGGAACACTAATCTGTTGCAGGTGTTTCTGGCTGTTCTCCCAGGCCATGCCTGCTCTCCTCCCCAGGAGGCCCCACTATGTTTGTGTGTGTGTGACAGAGAGAGAGACAGAAGGAGCGAGAGGAAGGGAGAGAGTTTTTTTTTTTCTTTCCACGGCATCTGCAGGGAGATTATACTATATTATCTCCACAATCCTCTCAAATCATCAAGAGTGTCAAGATAAGGACAAAGAGAACATGTATTCCAATTACGTCTCCCTATCCGTCATATCAGTCGAAAGACCACAAGAAAGAGGAAAGCGAAAGAGAACAGTGCAAACTTTTATATTACAGATACAAGGCCACTTCTTCTTGCTCTAGGAGAGTAATTTCTATGCATCTTGGAGAAAGTGCTCTTCTTTTTGTTTCTCAACTTTTTCACTCTATTTTTTAGCGAGGCATTTGTTTTTGACAATGACAACTCACTATACAGTAGAAATCCACTCTATCAGCAGGGTACAACCTCTAGGGTGTATTACAATAAAGAAAAGACCACCAGGATGGATTGAGCCAACAGCTTCACAGGAAGCCTGCGGTGCTTTTGGGGGATGATGAACAAAGACACAAAGGAACCCGCTGAGAAAGTCCTGCTCTGTAGGAAGTCTGCAACGCCTACTGTGGCCAGCTTTGGAAAGAAGAAACTAAATGAAACAGAGAATAATGGAGATGGGGAGGAATCCAGGGGTGGAGAACAGTGAAGACAGGAAAAGGAACAGGGAGGGTAAGGATTGATATGGTGATGCAGGTTTTAAAAATAAAGAATCAGATGATTCAAGGAACCAGTTCTTTTTTCAACCAAAGACTTCAGTATTTAAGGGTTAGGATAAAAATATTTCAAACCAAATTGCTACATCACCATCAAATGTGTGATGCTCTGCTGTTAAGGGTTTTTCTCTTAACAGAGAATGGACTTCACTGGTTGCTGTAGATGAAGTAATCTTACTTCACTACTTTGGCACTACTGCCCTCATGTGGACATTCAAAGTACTATGTCTTTCAGATGAATGCCTCTTTTTCAACAGGTATGGTATTGAGCATGTACTTATCCCAAAATCACTTTGAAGGACATGTTGTACAAGCAAGAGAAATACATTGTGGTTGGGGGAAAATGATTTTTTATTTGTTTTCTTCTTTTTCCACAGACTAGCAGTAATGTGAAAGGTTTGATGATCCAACCACCACTGAATCTCAGTTGAAGAAGATGTGTCCTCTGCTGTTCAGCAACTTCCTCGAATCTACGACATGTATAATGGTACTACAGGTGAATGTTTCTCATTGTTTGTAGTTGTAGGAGTTCTTGATGATATAGGCTGTGAGGGAAGGGAACCAGTCTTTGCTAAGAGTCATAACCTGGGTGAACCACGGGTAGAAGAGCTCGGGCTGTCTTGTAGCCCCTGTAATGATGATGTTCAAGGCTGCATCTGTGGCAGGGTAGGCTGGTACATTGGTGATTCCCCTAGGATACAGAAAAATACTGCTCTTAACCACTGTGCACAGTGGCAGTAAACAATATGCTGAATAAGTTTCAGCATATCAATATAGTGCATCAGCGATCATTTTACTGTAGCTGTGAGGCGCTTTGTGCTTGGACTTTGGTTAATAACCCTCACTGTATACTTATACTAACCTGACTTTCTCCATAGCTGCTTCAGTATCAATGAGCCCCAGTGTACATATAGAGATGGACACATTGCTCTTCTTCATAGACAGCTCATGCTCAAGGGCCCAGAAGAAACCATTCAAGGCAAATTTTGTTGAGGTATACGGTGCCACGAAGGGACTGGGCATTTTACCTGTGAAGCATAAATAACGATTATGGGTTTTACAAGACAATTTTGTCAGATGTAAAACATAAGAATAAATTGTGGCCTTTATTGGGCCTCACTGAAAACCTTTTGTACTCACAGATTTGATCTTAGCTAGTGCATAGGTACAAATTAGGAACTTTTTAGGATTTATCAGTAAAAGTAAGAACAAAATTTAGGTGTGGTCGGGACTACTTATAAGAATCTGATAAACTCAAATAGCTACTAAATAGACCTTGAGGTAAGATTGTTTTGTAAAACTGCAGTTTTCATTATGTTTTCAAAATGGTTTGGTCTAACCAAGTATTCTTTATTTTCATTTTTCTTTTCCTGGGAAAGCACTTTGTAACTTTGTTATGAAAAAGTGCGATACAAAGAAATTTACAACATATGGTTATTATTATTAGTATTATTTAAAGAAAAACCTGAAATATAATGAGGCCAAACTACATTATTTGTAATTAATGGGTGAAAACATTTGCAAGTAATAATGTATGTATATGTTCCATAGTTTGCTGTCATCAACATGTGTATGAAAATTATGTGGTAAACCTACCTAAAAGTGATGAAACAATCACCAGTGATCCTTTACTTTGCTCAAGGGAGGCCAAAGCTTTCCAAGCCATCTGAATATAGCTGAAGAAATTGACCTTTGGAAAGGACACACACATACACCCACAAATACAGAGATCAGTGCATTCCCCTTACCTCATGTGCTGATAGACCATACAGTCTATGTGATAGACCATCAAAACGCACAATGCACTACCTTCATCAGCCACCTGGTGTGCTCGACATCTCCGTCCCACATGCTGAAGGGGCTCGAGCCAATGTGGTTGAGAATCAGGTAATCCAACCCTCCAAGCTTTTCCTGAGCAAAATCCACCACTTTGTCAGGGTCTGACTCACTGGCCATGTCTGCTGCTATGTAGAGCGCTTTCTGGGCTCCCAAACTCAGGCACTTCTCTGCCACCTGTAAACACAGATCAGAAAGCATGTCAAGTGCAGTTGCAGAGTTTAGAAAACACACAATGTTTGTGATTAACCTATAACCAGGCACAATGTTGTATTATGTCCTATTCAGTTTCTATGAATATAGTGTAAATGACATGATGGACAGAATTATTAGCACTTAGCATGTTGTCAAGTTCACTGACCTGCTGTAAAACCTTCTCCCTCCTTGCTGTAATTACTACCTGGGCTCCAAAGCGGGCATAGTGATATGCGATTTGTTCACCAATACCCGTACTGGCCCCAGTCACCAATACCCTGGCACCTCGGAGAGATTCTGTGAGACACATAAAAACAAAGACATACTCATATGTGCTGTAACCACAGATACGTTGATGGAAATTTGTGTGCCACTGACACAGTCTTTGAAATTTTGATAACAGTACTGTTTTTTTCCTGGGCAGGTATTTGTGCCAACAGGTACATGATATAACCTTGGTAAATATCAATTTGTATGTAGTGATTTATTAAAGTGTCTCAGAAAGCTCAGCTCAAATCTATAAAACCATGATCCCCTTGTCCCCTGGAATCATTCAGCACCTAGGCCTTTGCCATAAAAAGATAAACCAATAAAAGTCCTCCATATGTTCTTTCAACATATTGAAACTTCTCAACTTTGACTCATTGCTCATTGGACTCATAGTGTACAAAACATCGGACCCTGAGGTGGAAGGAACTGTTACATATAGCTTCAATCCTCTGTCCCCTGCCTGTGATAAAATGGTCAGATACTGTGTTTATTTATTAACCTAAGACTGCACTCTTTTCTGTCCAGGAAACTGCTACTTTTTAATTTTGAAGTCAGACAGTGCCCTGATCATTCCTTTTGGGCCCGCTGTCATTGAGATTTCAGTAAGACACAGCTTTAAAAAATGTTCTCTTCCCCACCTCTTCACTCCTTAAATATGGAGACGCATATCAGCACCTTCTTCTCCCTGCCTTCATAAATTCAGCTAAATGTGCAATCTACCACACTTTCTCCTCCTGTTATTTCCACATGTAAATAGACAAGAAAGTTAGTTTGCTGAGATTACAGGGAAAACTGCACTTCCAGGATGATGCACCTTTGTGTGTCTATAGATACCGAGCGCATCTGAAACAAATCATCAAGTTTCATTCTCTATTTGTTAAATGAAGTCATATGAAATGTCAAAATATTATCTTCACAGTATCAGCTGTGGTAGTAGCTTCTCATAAGGTGACAATGTTGCAATTGTTGAAAACCCTACATTACATTTACACTACCCCACTGACTCAAACCATATAATTTCATTACTTGTGGAAACTCGACTGCACACTGCGTCCTCATAACATTGATAAATGCTGTGTTCTCTCTCTGCTCAGGCCTCAGTCACAAGTTTGTCAGATTCGCACCAATTATTCGCTCAGTTTGTGCTCCCTTTCCAAAATTTCCCCAGGGAAACACTAAACTTCATCATCATTATTATACACTGTTATTTTATACAATGCAGAGCAGTAAGCGCGTGCAGCATCCCATCATCTAAACAGTCACATGAGTTGGTCCATATTCAAGTATGTAGCTGAGGCTGCACAGTCCAGATTATATGGTCCACACTGCAATGTGGAGCCTGTACACCATGATGTGATGGGGCAGCACATCGAGACTGCTGATTAAATATTCGTTATATTTTAGCATTTTTAATAATTTTGTTAATGCATTATGACAATTCAGTAAAAAAAAAAAAGTGCCTGTAAAATGGAAACCTGTAGTAATATTACAATAACACAATACTCAGTTGTGGAACATTTCCTGTGCCACATTCCGGCAATATATCAATACAATATCGATCTTGTGATATGTGATTAAAGTGATACTCTTAGCTGGCCCCATGTGGTGCTGCTCAGATGATATGACTCGAGCCTAGATTTTACAGATTTGCACATTATTACTATCCTATGCACATTTGACCATGCATAGGATAGTAATAATGCAATATTCTCACAACTGTTAATTTGAAAAGATAAATGCAAAACGCATTAAACAGACACATTAATGTTGAGTTACATAGACAGCATGCATCCAAATGGTTCTTGTAAGGGGAGAAGAAAACCCAGCCTTATCAAAATATACAAAAGACAACATAAATTAAGGTCTTTTTTTCCTTTTTATCAGTTAAACGATTTGATACATGTTCATTATTTTACTTTCATGGATTTTGGATTTTTTTTTTGGCAAATGTATTAAAAAGAAAAAACTGAAATATCACATGACATTGGTATTCAGACCCTTAAGCAGGCTACTTAGTTGAAGCACCTAAGTCTTCTTGGGTATGACGCAACGAGCTTTGCAGCACACCTGGATTTGGAGTTTTTCTGCCACTCTTCTCTGCAGATCCTGGTTTTTGCTCTGACACGAACTGTCAGCTGTGATACCTTTATATAGACAGGTGTGTGTGTGCCTGTCCAGTCAATTGAATTGAATACCAAAGGTGGACGTACTTAGGCCTTTCTTTTTAATACACTTGCAAAAATCGCATTTACGATTTTAGCACAAGGCTGCAACATGTGAAAAAAGTGCAGGGGTCCAAGTAGCTACTTTCTGAATCTGATTGCACTGTAGATAAATCCTACGTTACAAGAGCTCAAATCACTTTCATGCTGATCTTGCAGTTGCGTCTCTCTTACCTGCATCAAACCTGGGTGCAGTCCACTTGACAGCTAGGAAAGCAACACACATACTAGCTAACAGGATTTTTGTAAAAGTTCGCATTTTGTAAACTTGTTGTTAGTTAATTTTAAGCGCTTAAGTGTTTAAGAGTTAGCCCAGACTTTCCCAACCCCAACTGCTTTGCACAGGAAATGTGAGGTAACCAAATACCATTTATGATCCCTCCTCTCTCTTTCTCTTTACATACATACACCGGGGTGTGCTGTTCTGATATGACGCTTGTTGAACTTTAATCAGGCCTGACCAGCTTCTCAGATACACATAATAAATATATGTTTTGGTATTTAAAAAAAAACACTTAATTTAATGGATTGCGTCAAATTGTCGTCAAGTGGCTCTATATGCAAAAAAGACGAGAAGAACGAATCTGCCGCTCTTAAATAACGTTAGCGCTAGTGTTTGAAAGGCCAACTTTATTGACACAACTCTTGCGCACAGGGATCAAGCAGGGTTGTCCTTCAGTGGAACTATCCAGATAGCCTTCACTCCAGCTCATTTTTGGCGTACTTGGAATAACAGTACATAAAAAGGAAACTACACGGCTGTTGACCATGGCTACGAGGATTTTGCCCGTTGTGAAGTAAGTATTTTTAATTTCACCCGCAATTCCCCTTAAGTTAATGCTGCTGTAGGTGCTAGCTGCTCGATTAGCCAGTTAGCTCCCTGAGGTTAACTGTCAGTCTGCCAGAGAGCTTTTCATTTTCCTCTCTAATCACTTTGCTTAGTAGTTGGATATTTAGTTAGTTGGCCCAATAACTCAGCACTAAAATATTTATATTCTATATACATATCCATTCAATTTGTACATTGACCTAATTTTCTTCGTTCGCTAACGTTAGCTAATGTTTTATAAATGGCTAACTAACGTTACTAACTGATCATGTCTTTGCGTCAAATGACACTCTTAAGTGGTGTACTGTAATAAAAGCAACATGCAATCGTGTTTTCAATCGGCTTGATATGTTTTTGACTGGATACAGGGGTGTGTAATCCTGGATTATAGCCTGACTGCCTCTGTTCTTTCATTTCATTTTCAGGCTGGCCACCAAGGTGACCATTGCAGGAGGAGCTGTCTACGTCGCCTATGACTCCGGTCTGTTGGGAAGCAGTGAGCAGGGCTCAGAGGCCCTGGGGAAGGCCAAGGCTGCAATACCCCCCGCCATAGAGGAATGGATGAAGTACTTTGGCCTGGAGGTACAGATAAGATGCACTGCTTAAGCATATTCCTGATCTGGGCTAGCATGATAATGCAACACAAGGAAGGAAAATATGTCAAGCAAACACATTTGTATCTGTCTTGTCTTGTTTCTGAGTTGAATTTTATTTAAGTGTCCTGCCATCTCATGGCCCATCCCTCATGTTATTGTAAGATACCTTTACAGGACAGAAATATTGTAGTTACAGGACAACAGTCAACAGCTTCCAGCTGGGCTGGCCACACATCTGTGGCTTAACAATAAAAAAACAATAGTAATCATCCACCCCTTAAAAATCTTATATCAATAAGTTTTTTTTTCCTGAAATCCCATGGATTCACTAATCAAGTTGCCAAATTGAAGTTCTCATTTTCAAACAACCATTTCAGCAACTCACTTGTATCCTTTATGTCATTAAACGAAAGATAAAATAATCATTTTTACAACCACATATCTTTAATTTAATCCAGATCTAATTTTCCCAGTTGTGTCTTTTCTGATATGATAAACAGTAGACATCTTATGATATTTCATTTGGTGCTTCATATTCCTATTATGGTGTAATTCTGGAGTAATATGACTATTCCCACTTTTCAGTGAAGCACCAACCTGTCAACCCTTAATCATTATTGTCACTGGCAGGCATGGTGCACTTTTTTACCGCATGATGTTGAGTAGTATCGCGGGTGAAGTGTGATCAGCCGAAATGATATCTTTCACATTTCGCTTATTATCTCTTTGTACTGTTTTTTTTAAAGTGTTTACATGATTAAATGTAAATTCAGTATAATGTACATAAAACTACAAAGCTCTGTACTATCCCCCCCTCTCCACAGGCTCAGCTTCCAACCATACCTAAGATCGAATTCTCCCCTGTTCAGGCGTGGAACTCTGGTAAGAACTGAATGAAAAACTTGTTTTGTAGTGTCATGAGTTTGTTTTTCTGAGCGCGCCCAGATTTTAAATTGTGGTCATGCACTTCACAAGTTAGATGTTGTGATATTGTTAGCGTTTCAATGGGGCGTAATCAGTTTCAGCATCACTACTATGACTCTGCGATTAGTATTTTTCTATTGGTTAACACTTTAAAAGCTTTGTATGTTTTTTCTTTGTGTCAAATCCAAACCATTGATTTGTATTTTATTGCAGGAGTGCGGTGGACAATTTCAAGTCTTTCGGAAGCTCCAACAAAAGCAAATGAATATACAAATCAGGGTGTGCAGTACCTGAAAGACCTCACCAAGTGAACAGGAACTCTTTGGACAACCTGACATTTATCAATCTTTTTGAGTTTTTGCACTTGAGAAATGACATTACCTCTTCAAAAGTTGTAGCCCCTCACAAGAAAGAAGAAACAGCCAACATGAAAGAAAAGAAGTTGTGAAATTCGGCGGCAAGGAGTGTAGTTCCCCGAATGGGAACTGTGGTGCGCTAAATGATAGTGGCATCGGTTGGGAGTTGTATTGTACACAATGCTAGGAGGCAAAATGTTATATTTTTAAAAAGTACTTTCATCTTGTGTATACCACCAAATTTAATTTTGCTCAACACTGTCTAACATACAATATTTTATTCCCCCTTGTTCTCAAACCACTCATATATTATGAAGAGAATGTCTGTTATATATATATATATATGCAGTTTCACCATTTGTGACTAAATAATACATCAATCTTAAAACACGTCCAGTCTTTAGTTTGATTTATTGAGGTGAGATATATACTGCGTGTTGATCATGGCAGTGTGATCAAAGACCAAACAAATGTGCAAAAATCTTTATTACTCATGACAGAATAATAATGACACCAATGGCCTGTTGACGCTGCTACAACTTCAGAACAGGAGGAGGTGATTTGAAAGCATGAAGAAGAGCGCACACGGCCATTTGTAACTCCACTTTACACAACATAGAAACACTCCACAGCACCAATAGCGGTGATGTACAGTGTTTAATTATTTTATTTTTTTAAGGTCGGATAAACAAACAGTACTGATTCTGCTGCACATTGCCACTTCTCTACTGTCAAAATAAGGTTTGAAAATCTCCGGACACTCTGTTCAGATGATGCATGCAGAGTTTTGACAGCTAAAAATAACAGTAACAGTTACCGATTGCTAGTTTACTGAGGGATACACCGAATGACCTGACTAGGACATACTAGTGACAGAGTTGGAATGAAATCCATACTGCACGCATACATGTTTGCCAGACAAAGTTATAAAGACCAGAACCAGAATTACTTAGTTACTGTCAACAAACTGGTTTATCAGTTGATTATACCTGTTAAATGTTCAGTTTATAATTTATGTATATTAATGAACCGTTCACTAAAAGCTGGTGGTGTTTTGATGAGATATTCATATAAATGAGACAATCGTGATAGGCAACATTACAAGGCATTTTACACAAGTTGTACATATTAAATACTGTCATCTGTATTGCAACACGTTTTTTTTCTTTTTCTCTTCATGCGTGTGATATAAAGCATTTATTCTGTCACATTTGCTCTCAAGGAAAAAGCATTTTGGGGGGAAACTATGTAGCGTACCATAACCTAAACATGTAAACTTTATACAATAAAGTGCTCCCCACAATATCAACAGTAAGATTATACAACCAAGGATGATGTGTGTTATATTTAAAGAACATTTTCATACTGCATTAAGAGCACAACACCGCGCTAATATAAACTGAACTCACTGATACACTGGTTGCAGAACTTTCCTCAAGCTGTCAGTGTCACCACTTCTGAATGAAAACCAAACAGCAGCCTTCATACGCAGTGATTCATTGAGAGCCGAGATAAGAGCATGTACAGTATTGCAGAATGACAAGCCGGAAGGCACTTTATGATTTGTGTGGGGTCAAATTGAAATGAGAATTTAGCAAACTACATCTTCATCGGCAGTACAAAGGATACAATACTAAACATGGTGCAAAGGTGCAGGAGTATATTTCCGCATAAGCATAATTAATCTAAAAGGCTTTTGAAAATATACGAGCCCCAATCAGGTGATTTGACAATGCTGCTTCCATTCATCCCTTCCAGTACTTACACTAAATTTGATGATATGGTTAGATAAATACAGTACACATATTTATCTGCCCGTTTAATTCAATAAATGCCTCAGTGGAAGACATATCCCAAACACAATGTGTATATCATGCCTACAAGCTATTTAGATGATCCAAAGAAAAATGGCTTCAAAATGATATTTTGAGCAGCTTATTTAGTCATAGTGGGATTTAATTAAGATAATTACTTTAAGTGAGAATCTCAGAGACAACAATGCAAATGCAGTAACAACTGCACTTTGCAGCTGTTGGGCAGTGCAATCCTGTCCAAACTTAAAGTATAAAGTAGAGCAGCAACAATAAAAACAGATTTACTCCCTCTCCTCAATAGCCAAGCATAGCGGCGCTACAGTTCTGCTGTGCATATGAAAAACAGATTGCACTTTCTTCTGAACAATAAAGCATATTAACTATTCAACCCTGCCATGGCTTTGAATAACAAGATTATAACAACAAGTGGAACCGAAGCAGATGGGTGGAGGCTGGAGAGTGAGATAAAGTGTCCACTATCTCTAGGTGGTTTTGACCAGATCATAGACATGGATATGAAAGTCATCATCATATTTGATATAGTAGACGGAGGGCTTGGCTGGGACCTGGTAGATGACCAGGCCTGTTCTCTTAACCCCCTTGTCAGTAACATACTCCACTTGTTTCCCCACCAGACTCTCCGTCTCTTCTCCTGGCTTCCTGTCTGCAGGCAACAGGTGCTTGTTTTCTGAGGAGTGAAACATTTGAGTTAGTTTGAAAATTTGCTTGTGTATAGCCCACCAAACACCACCTACTTAAAGTATCCCAATGTGGGTATATGTAAAAACAAAGGTTCTGTATTATTCTTTAAATGGTGCATCACCAATCATTACATTACTCTAGCTGTAGCCTAATCCTATCCCAGTCCTATTTTCCCAATTGTACCATGGTTTCAATACATTTACAGACCTTGAAATTACAAAAAAACAAAAAACATTCTCCAGACTTTTCAAGTGTAGGAATCCCATATATATATATATATATATATATATATATATATATATATATATATATANTATATATATTCTTTTTTTTTTTTGATCATGACTTAGTTAAACTCTTAATCTGTAAACTGAAAAGTATCATGGACAAAGCTTTCACAGACTTAAATAACAAACTATATGTTTGTTTTTTTACAGGCCTTAGTATATTGCTTCTCACTATCTGAAATAGACTTAATTAAGAGTTGCTGTGATGTTTATGTGTGCCAAATCATAAGAATATTTTTAAATTAGAAGCAGCAATTTGTGCATGTTTAAACACATTTATCTCTGAAACAGCTCCAGAAACAGTCGTTTGATGAAACCACTAATTATGAGTCTTGGCTTTGATTATTTAACTGTGGCAAGAAATATTTTTATGGCCATAAATCTCCCCAAGAAAACCTGCTGCCTGATTTAAACTACTTTGCTTTGATGGAAAACTTTCACTCTTGATAGCATATGTCAAGAGTGTCTGTGTGTGTCCAAGGCTGCAAGAAGAGCTTAATTTAAAGTAAGTAATTTTGCCTGTTTGCTACTGGGATTCAAACCCCCCTGATGAAGACTTGTGATAAATACAGACTTCCATGACCACTATGACTGCTAGTGAACTCACATGGTATCCATACCAAACAAAATTAAACAATCTTCCAAAGTGGAAAAATGATTCAAGTCACACATAAAGCCTTAGGACAAGATTATCAAACACTTAATAAAGCTTTGTTAAGTATTAATTAGTCTCTGTTACATCCAAATTAGCAGTACCTGCTTCAGGCAGAATCCTGAGGTCTCCGTCAGCGTAGTCATCCCACAGCTGGTACATATAAAGAACAGGGTCCTTTTCATAAGTGATATAATACCAGTTGGTCATGATTGGCGCTCTGGAGAGGACCATGCCTCTCCACTCATTCTTCTCTCCATCCTCCTTTTCAAACAGGTGCTCCACAGCTTTGCCCACCAGCTCCTCCGCCCCTGGAGGTATCTTGATTTTGTTGTTTACTGTGAGGACACAGCCGCAAAGGATATACAATATAAAAGTGAGAAACACGGCAATCTATAACCCAACTGTTGCAAAAAAGTGCAGATGACTTTTATTATATGAAAAATGTTTGTCTTGGTTCACACCAGAGTCAGATTAAAAGAGAGGCTCACTAACTCACCAACTTTTTCCGACAGGATTTGTAGGTTCGACACTCTCTCGTCCTTGAACAGCTCGATGCCGTAGACGCAGTCGAAGCCGTCATACTTCACCATGAAGAGAGAAGGGTTCACACTCAGCCTGTCGAGTACTGTTCCCTTCCATTTGCTCTGGTTGCCCTTCTCGCGCCAGTTGTGCTGAATGCGGACTCCCAGAATGCTGTTGGGATCTGGGGTCAATGTGTCA
Source organism: Maccullochella peelii (assembly GCA_002120245.1). Lineage (NCBI taxonomy): Eukaryota > Metazoa > Chordata > Actinopteri > Centrarchiformes > Percichthyidae > Maccullochella > Maccullochella peelii. The sequence goes on from LKNJ01000946.1 coordinate 104,110, forward strand.
CTCAGCTCCCCGCTACTCCGCTTTCTGGTACACAAATACAAAAGGTGTTACGATAAGGCGGTGTAACTTGCTATGCAACTTTCCAGTATTTGATCATATGTGAATAATTGCATTTGAGATGTTTCTGAAAAGTTACTGTAGGCTAAACTGAGGCCACTTCAAATAACCTATGTTTCTTATTCAGGTCTCTTTGAAACATTACCACCATCAAAACCTATTTTATATGCAGCTGATTATTTAAATCAGAATGCAATAGGAAGTTTCGTCATTCATTCCACCCGTAAGTCTGATATTAGCTATTGGTTAATTCCAGAAGTTGATACCTGGTGCTTGTGACATTATAGTTTTACTGTTATATTATTCTAAAACCACCATTAAAAGGCATCATGTGATGGCATATATACAGTAGCTTTGTTTCTACATACCTGCCCCTTTTCTTGGACATGCCTCCAGAAATTCAAAGGTTACTGATTAAGAGAAAGACAGGGCAATGTTCAGTTATTATGTGAGTGAATATGACAGTGGCCAAACTTAATATGTACTGTATACAACAGCATGAGGAAGGCCTCTACTTCAGCTGAGAGGCTGGCCTGTCTGAGCAGACCTGTGACAGCCTGCTCAGCAGAGACTGACAACCCCAACAGCCAATAGATTAGCATGATGGAATAACTTCCTGGGTATTTTACTTTAACTACACAGCAATGGAGGTCACTGTCTTCTACTGTAGCTTGTCATATGTAGTTAGCAGATTGCATAAGGCTCGCCTCAGTTGAGGATTAAAAAGCCAAGATAAAACAAACACAACTTCAAAAGAATATGTCAGCCATTTCAATGTACCTGACGAATTACAATATGTGACGTTAGCCGTTTACATTTGGGTGCAAATAACTTACATACATTAGCAACATTATATTATACGATGAGGCGAGCCCGATAAACTACGCGACCACCTGTCCTGGACTAAGTCCAACACACCTACACCTCACACTGTTTTACCAGGAACACTCGTCTGTCCTAGCTCTACCTCAATGCAGATGTTACTGTCAGATAAGTGGAGGCGGCTAGCTACATCCGCTCTTCGGCGTCCCTGGTGGCATGTAACAAACACCAGCAACAACTGGGTGTTAACAGCCTTATTCTCCCCTCGAAACATATTTCCATTACCTTTACGCAGATTTCATATCAGTATTGTTCAGTTCGTCTGGCAGAGAAACGTTGCCTCACAACAACCCGCCTATGTAAATCTCGCGAAACCTGTGGGAAATGGGAGATGCGGAGAAGAGACTCTAGTTCCCAGCGAGCCTTCGGTTACCATGACCGCAGAGACGGACACGAACAAGCGCGCAATGAATAGTGGGAAGTGATGTTTTGATATGGACTTTTAACGACCGGAGTTAAACAGGTGTTGTAGACAGTGCTGCATGCTGCGTGCGAGTGTTTTCGGGAAATAGCGTATTAGTGCGCATGATCGACATGAAAAAGTACACTGAAGTAGGCTACACACGCAGCCGACCACAACCAGTAAAGTGAGGTCGGGATTTTCTGTGACGCAAGAGATGCCTAAGATTTGACTTAAAGGGACAGGCAGTATAAAAGAGGTATTAAAGATATAAAGCTATTAGAATCAAATATAAATGTATGTGTCCACGTTCACTCTTTCTTCATCTCTGTGAAGTATTTTGTTCCATTTTAAAAATTTCAACCTAAACCAACCTGTTTGCATGACTCAGACCTGCAAGTACAGTCGCAAATAAGAGCACTGGAAGGCAGCATAGGTGGGGAGCATATTTGGAAATATTAACTGAATGCATATCAGTACCATGGGCATAATAAATCTACAGGACAGTAGGAGTGCTAGTCACATTCACCACTCACCTAGCATTCAGGGTTACTGAGTATGGGCAAATAATTTGACATGTCAGCTGGGTACCCGCCGTCACTGATGTTTCATAGCAGGATATGCATACTTTCTCACCTCACCTCACAGAAAACAGTGTACTTCCCCCTCTGCACAACTTCAACTGACAAATATCACACCTATATCACTTAAACCTATATTATCATTATGTTAAGTTGCACAATACAGCTGCAGCCTACAAGTTACAGACTATAAATGCTCACGATATCAGCTAAACTTAACAGATTATATCCACTCAGGCTTGACTTGTAGTTCAACTGAATGCTCAGCTGTCCAGTCATCTTTATAGTTTATTCAATGAAACAATTTCAGCAGGGCCCCATTTATCCTCCAAGAATGAAACTACCTACCAACCAAATATGCAAACATGAACAAATCTTTGACCCATAAAATAAACTTTTCCCCCCAAAGCTGTAATGACTACAGAATTGATGTCTTTATTGGGTGGCTGTGGCACAGAGGGTAGTGCGCTTGTCCATTAACCCCAGGGTTGGTGGTTTAATCCCAGCTCCTCCTGTCCACATGTTGAAGTGTCCTTGGGCAAGACACTGAACCCTAAGTTGCCCTTGATGGAGGCCAGCATGGCAGCTGTGTCCTCATTGGTGTGTGAATGGGTGAATTAGACTACTGTTAGAGCTTAGATTACTGTTACAGCGCTGTTGGGAACGGTTGAAAAGCGCTATATAAGTAAAAGTCCATTTATGGTAGTGTCACTGTTTGATGCACATTTTCAATGCAACAAAAATGAGTGCACGGGAATTTATTTATTTTTTTCATTCAGTTTATTATTACGTTCAGCTCAGTATACTTTTGAAACTTTGGAATGAAAAGAGTCTTGTCTGACCCATTTTGAATGCGTGCTGTGTAGAAGTGGGGGTGACAAAAACATAATTTATCACCTCATCTCAATAACCACAGCACTGCATTGTTAAACAGATATTAAACAACACGACACCACATTTGTATATTAATAGTACATCCCAGTCAAGCATATTGACACATTGCCATTCAATCTATTTTGCCTAATTGTTGTTTAACACGCTTGTAATCCATTCGCTGAAGGACGATATGCGCGTGTAGACATCAGGGGTCCTGGGGTCTCCGCATCGCCGGCCAGAGAAGGACACAACGCCTGCTACAGCTTCATCACACACCAACGGACCACCTGAATCCCCCTGAAACAGGAAAGATAGGAGACACTTAACAGAAGGTGCACTTTGTCTCTACGACTTTACACACTTAAGACAACTACTTCAAAGGTCACTTTGGGTGTCTGATCAATGTCTAGCCAGTGTATTTTCTCACCGAACAGAAGCCTTGAAAGGCGCCGGCCCCAACGCCACAAACCATTGTCCTGGTGATGGGAACAACTCCCCATCTCCTACGGCATGTCTGATCTGGCAGGATGGTTACATTGACTTCCTGAAGCCTGTTCGGTAAGGTGTTATTATCTCCTACATCCCCCCAGCCAGCTGTGACGCAGTCACTGCGTACACGGAGCCTGTCCCTTTTCAGAGGGATCAGCTGCACTGCTTCAGTCAGCTGGGCGCTGCTGTTGAGCTGAGACAAAGAGATTAATGGTTGAAAAATATGGAAAATGTTCATGGTGTAATCTTAACATCATGTCTTATGCTTTCGGGCAAATTAGAAACTCTAACGAAGAGGGATTGTTCTAATTAAAATGAGATAACTAGGATAGTAAACAGCAGGTTGAACTGTCCTCACCTTTAGAAGCATGATATCATTTGCATGTTGATCATAGTTGGGATGTGGAATGGATCTGATGGCACTGAACTCCTGTTTTGTAGGCTCATTACCGGACAGGGAGTCAGCTCCAAGTACAACTGTGTATGGTCTAGAAATCACAATTGAACGATGAATGGACATTAGATATGATGTTAAGGCTGCTAATAATCTCTCTTGACAGAAATCATTTTCCATGTCGCTCTCTGTGCCTGTTTGGAGAAAACATACTGACCATATTCCAAAGCATAATATAGGTTTTTAGTTTTTTTCATACTGAATTGACATGAAATGAAACGAGTGGCTGCAATGAAAATGGGAACAATTGTATACAACAACTAGAGAATGAAGTTATTGTACACTGTGAGAAATGGTCAGCATGTTTTCTCTCAGAATCTCAGACTCCTGAAGACATTGTGAAAAAAAAATGTGTTCCAAGAGAGGTTTTAATCAACATTATTTCAAATCCTGAGGTATCTGTTACAGTTGTAAGTAGTTTTTGAAAATATTTTTGAATTCTTACATAGGTATCTCACAATGTGCTGCTGTGAGCACAAAGTCCTCTCTCACCAGGACTCCCCCACAGTTCAGGCGACCTCGCACTTGCAACGAGGCCATGTAGGGGCGCGAGTGGGGGGCAGCATCTCTGCCTCCAACAATACGAGAACCATCAGCTCCTGAAACACAAAATCATCTTTCATTATTTGCTTATGTTTGTTTATTTCAGGTTTGTAGTTAATGTAGATTGTAATGTCTTTACTATATATAGATAGCTTACCATTCAGGACAGAGAGGAGCAGTAATACGAAGATGACTGCCATGGTCTCTGGTCAAATCCACACCTTCCACTCTTGGTTTTATCATGTTTGGAGAAGAGAACATCTGGCTTATTTTGTGGTCTTTATTGCTTCAGTGTGTTTGCTAACACGCTGGGGCCTTTCTTGTGAAGTTGTTGGTGGGATTACAAAAGACGTGGTTTTAGATTTTCAAAACAGAGTTTCATAATTGTTGCGAGAAATTGCTTAAAGCTATAACAACTTTAGATGTACTGAGGCACACAATGCTCTGAAGGTTCATCTTACCATATGTGTCACCAAAAAGTCACCAGAAGTTATGCACTTGTTTAGCAAGGTAAACATTGTGGATAAATGGTAGTCCACCTTGTCTGAAAAAGTGTCTGAAGAAGTGGCAAAGAGAAGTAAAATGCAATATGTGTTTGTGTGCTGATTCTTACAAAGTTGTGGTTTATTTCTCAATTTTAGTGGCTAGATTTGCAAAGCGCTATGACAGTTATTTCACTTTCCTCTTTTCAGCGGGTTACATCAGGTTTGTGGGAAAAAGGTTTTGTGTAACACACCCTCCTGCAGACTCTAAATAATTCTGCTCTGACATGCAACAGAGTTTCTCAGCTGTGTGGGATTTCTAAATTCACAGTACTTGTTGCCACTTTATAGATGGACAGAATATGAAGTATGTCGACACTCAGGACAGAACGGCCTTTTAGTAACAGTGTTGAGTTTGTGTTGGGCTCAGCTGAACATTGGAAAAAGAACAATTGCATTTATTTAATTAACTTAATTTTATATCCCACTGGAATCAAAATAATACAAATGAGGTTTGATTTTTACACAGAAAGAGCTACTTAGACATAAAAATATATCCCACAACACAATAAAAGTATGCTGAAGCCAAACTTCTAGAATTGTTAGATTTAACTTTGCTTGAGAATCTCTGTATTTAGGACACTTTCAATCTCTTTATTTTGTTTATTCTGAGCCTTTTGGACTTCCTCTCATTGTTTGTAACAAGCATTAAACCATAATCAAATGCTTGTTATGTTTTATCTTGTATGCATCTATAGCATGCATCTTTCTGGCCTTCATCTCTCACTGTTTGCGGATACTACTTAGCCATATTTAGTCAACTTTATTTGGATGAATTGAATCCGTAAATAACGCGGATGAACACAGAGGCTCTTTGGTGTTGTAACATCCCGCCCTGTGTCATAAGGTTATTTCCTGTTTTATTTTGATAGCCTCAGTCTTATGTTGTGTCTAGCTTTGCTTCCTGGTTTTATCTGTTTCCTGCCAGTTTCATGTTCCACCTGAATTTGATTAGTCATTATCTCTGTCAGCCTATTAGTTCCTGTTGGTATATATACCTGTTGTTTAGCTTTGTTCAGTTGCCAGTTCGTCTTAGTACTTCTAGTAGTCTAGTGTCCTAGTGTTCTCTTAGTCCTGTAAAGATTCCCTGTGTATGATCTCGCCTGTCTTTTGGATTTTGGCTCTGCCTGCTCCCTATTGGATTTATATGCTCGTTTGGACTGACTTTGCTGTACAAACCCTATCGTGAGTAAAAGACTGTATTCACCTCATTCTGACTCTGGGTTGTGCATGTGGGTCCAATTACTGGTCTGCCAAACTACAGTTGTGATAGGTGTGGATCTATGTGACATAAGACTACTCAAGCATTTTTTAGAATTATGTGGCAAACTAGCTGAACCCCAGACACCACAGTTTCCAGCCTCGCATGTCTTCAAGTGAAATGTTGTGGAAACTGGTCTTATGTACTGGGGACACTGTAGGCCAGAGACATACACACAAAGTGGTAAAGTGGCTCGAGTCGCTGACCTTTGCTCTTTTTTTTTTTTTTTTTTTTTTTTTTTTTTTTTTTTTTTTTGCCCCCTGGACCAAATAAATGAATAAATAAAAGTTGATTTTTTTTATAATGTTACTAGTACTAACGTTTTTAATTTCCCTTGTGGAGAAGTGAACAAATGATGATTCAACAAACAGTTGTCTTATGTAGATTTAATTAAACAAAAGAATAAAGAGTAACAAATAAGATTAAAAGAGAGTAAGGAGCAGCCAACAGATGAGGACGAACAGAGAGTCAGTCTATTTCAGCTGAAAGGCCAGAGATCACACACCGAGCTGTGTACGGTGAGTCTGACCCCGAAGTGCAGAAACAGTCACATATTTATAATAGCATGAAAACAGCCAGGCAAGGGAGACATAATACTATCGGACCTTGGCCTAAGCATCTGTGCCTTACGCTAACAAACATCATCCAAGCATCAATACAAGACAGACTGTTCTCCTGTCGCCCCTTGAAGGACACAGGGCAGACTGTTGTTCAGAAACCACATCTACCATAAATAGCAGTATATTTATGTCAGATGAAACTGTCACACAGGATAATAACAAAATTTCATAAAACACAAGACGCTACATAACACTCAGAATGATAATGATAAATGTTGCCCTTACACCGTTTACAACATTTTCTTTTGCCTGAATCAACACAATTTCTTTCCCAGGCTGTCCTATTAGTCTACTGAGAAGGAAACAAAGTGTTTGTTTGTTGTTTTTTTTTATTAGTTTTTCTTTTTGATTGAATATTGCAAAGATGGACAGAATATCGAGTTTAAATGCAGACTCTTTTTATTATTATTATTATTATTATTATTATTGTTACACAAGGGAATTAAACATGGTATTTGAAATAAATCTTTATTTTGAATTTCAGTCACACAGAGCAATCTGAGATGCCACAAAGCCTACATACTACAATTAATGTGTGTTGAAGCAAGACTTTTACTCATAAGATTTCATGGCATTGAGGATGCTTTTGATCCAGGGAAGGTATTTTGATATATCCGTATAGACGTTAGGCACATCTGGGTATTTGCAGTTAAAGTGCCTGTTGAAAGACACGACACCAACAGCCATCCCGTTGCACACCAGAGGACCACCAGAATCACCCTGGGAGGAGGAAGGAGCTTAATTAGTTATTTCTTTATTTGATTTAAGATATTTGTAGCATTTCTATACAAGAAAAGACAGACAGTAGACATACCTGACAGAATCCTTTATTTGTGCCATATCCACCTGCACAGATAACATTGGCAGGAAGACCACCCCATGCCTTGTTACAGGCTTGCAGGTTAATGACAGACACATTCACCACTCTCAGCTCATGAACAGACGGACTATTACCAGTTGTCTTCGAACCCCATCCAGCCACAGAGCACATTTGGTTTTCTTTTACGTCCGTTTCAGAACTGGGAAGTGGAATTGGTTTTACCGTGTCGTCCAGTTGAGCCTTCGCAGACAGCTGGTGACATACAAAATCAGAAAGTAAAAATAAAAAGCTAGCAATGTCTAATCTCATAACATACTTCTTTTTATTCATCAGACTTCAATTTAACAAACAATTGCTGGAAAATGGAGCTTGACACAAGCACAAAAATATATGATGTCACCTGAGGATATGTACTTACTTTGAGGAGCATGATGTCATTACCAAATCCTTCACTCACATAAGATGGGGGTATGTGTCTCTCTTCAATTAATCTTATTTTTTCATTATCAATCCTCTTGAGATTGTGAGTGCCAAGAACAACATGTGTAGGTTCCCTGAATCAGCGAATATTTAGAGGTTGTCAGTACATTCAATATTGAATAGTAAACAATGAATACTATATTTCTTACTGGAAAAGGCTGGTTTTTGGAAGTCTTTTTAAAATTGTTATTAATTACATGAATTAAAGATTGTTTGAAGGGGAAAGTTAACTCACTGGCGGTTACAGTGCGCAGCAGTGACCACAAAGTCTTCACGGACAAGGAATCCTCCACATACATGATGACCTCTGTGGTTCTGCACCGAGGCCATATACAGCATCGAGTCCTCCGGGGCTCTTTCCCCATTTATGATTTCACCCCCAAGTGCTGCAAAGATAAGTAAAAATCAAAGTTAGGTTAATGTCCCATTAAATGGTTGGAGGATAATAAAAAGATTTGGGAATCTTACCGTTTTGTCCGAGACATGTCAGAGCATGAAAAAGCACAAGTTTGTGCAGACCATGCATGATGCAAGAAGGACTTGTCTTCTTGGCGTATCAAGTAGCCCCTTTTATACAGCACTTTGCTTTGATGGAACGTGTGATAATCATCCATTTTATATTGAAACCACTAACCACATCCTTTGTTCAATGGAAGTTTGCAATTACTTTACTTATCTTATCTAATGCCTCAACAGCCTGAAGCGCATTATGTGATCAGCATGTGATTAATTTAACACAGTCTGTCACATGAATTCATTCTTCCTCTTCTTACTTGTTATGTCATTCACTATTCACTTTTGAACACCGATGCAACACCGATATTCTTTACTGTGGAAGTCAACATTTTTTGTTTTGGGTTTTTGTGAACGGCCCACTCAATTAATCCGTCTTATTCCAAATTTTCTGCATCTTTCAATCTCTGGATTTTGTTCATTCTGGACCCTTTTGGACCTGCTTCTCCTCACTGTTTGTGAAGTTCACAACAATTAAGTTTAAATTGGGTGAATTTAATGAATCAATAACACTGGTGAATATGTATCTGATGGAAAAAATGAGATGCTCATACTAAGATACCAGATACTAATGCTGTTTTTTTTTTTTCCCATTTAGCTGTTTTGGGTTTTGGTGAAACAGCCCACTCAAACAGTTCTTTGAATTCTGTGATGAACCAGATGGACTGCAGAAACCACTTTTCTGCTTCAGTTTTGAGTGATAATGATCTCCCAGTCACAGTTATGAAACTAATGTCCTAGTTTGATCCCTTTGATCATTATTTGAAAGTGGTCTAAAAGAGCATCTTTACTGAGTCTGTTAATGTCTTCATCGACCAGAATAGAGCATGCGTTTAACTTGAGTGGGAAATTGTATTAATTTACATAAGTTTATATAGGTTTTAATTACATTGTAGAGTGTTTGCAAATAAAATGTATAACTGCAGACTTTATGTCTTATTAGAAAGTGAAATAAAATTATTAGTCCCATTTGTAGACCAAATAATACAAATCACTTTGCCAAGGCTAGATTACCAACTGGGTATATGCCCAAACCATCAGGGGGCCCGAAGTCTCCAGGCTCACCTTGTTACTCTTACCTTGTTGCTTACCAGTTTGTGGTATTCAATACATTGCAAGTTTGTTTGTTGATGCACTACTAAAGCTTATTATAAACTGAACTGACAGGAGCCTTAAGGCAACACCTGCATTCTTAACTGCTCTTGAGACCCCATCTTGTTGAGGGACCCTTAGTTAGTTAATGTCAGAACATGAAAACGTCACACATTTGTGGAGAGCTCAAAGCATCGCTGTGCCTAAGTACAGCCTCACAGAGATGCTAGCGTGGTTGTAGACTACAAATACTTATGTCATTTACTAATGATATTAGATGGATGGACATGTGTACCAACTTCGACACATTGGAGTGGTATCTGAAGGTGTGTGTGACATGGTAGGATGCTCTTTCTAAAGGTCACAGATAGTACACATACCATGCAGCTGGGCCATGCTAATGTTTAGAATAAACAATTGACAGATGTAGTTCATTTTCTATAGTTGAATCTGAAACTTGCATAGAAATAATATCACAGCACAATAAACAGTATGATCCTGTGATCAAGAATATTTAAACCTGCAACAGCTCAGCTGTTTCAGATACTGTAGCTGTCCATCCTCTCTGTCCTCAGAATCAGCAGCTGTCAGTACTTTCTCTGCACAGAGCGTTTGTTTTTATTACCTTACCTCCACAGGATGGTGGTGTGTTAGTTGAGCTCTGTGCACACAAGAGGACACAGAGACTGCACCCCCCCTCAGCTAATGCTTGCAGATCTGGTGGTGCATCAGGGTGAAACATATACATGATCAGCATGAGACTGATTGCAGGTTTCTGTTGCACGACTCCTTTCATCACCATATTTTTCATTTTGCCATTTTGTCTAGTGCTCAGATTTTTTACACTTTTTTGGACCCCCTCAGCCACATCAAGCGAACCTTAGTTTGATGAGTGAAAAACACAGACACAAGACCAATTTCCTTTGGTGTGGATCTACTTGACACAGCCCGCTGAAACATTCGTTTGAATTATGTGACAAACTAGATGAACCACGGAAACCACAGTTTCCAGATTCAGGTTTTATCATCAATGTTCTCACAGTCACAGTTCTCATGCTGTCATCATTAATGGGCAGCGGACAGTTTAGTATTATTACTCAGTCTGTTAATGTTTAATTTGACCGGAATCCAAAATATATGTTTAAATGAAATGTCATAAAAATCTTGGCAAAAACTGGGGGGGGGGACTTACCCTAAAACGTTTTGTGAATACATTTTGGAAAGAAAAATTAATATAAATATATATATATATATTTAACTTAAATACCATTCTGTCTTCTGATGAAGAATGTAACCACAGGAAATAAAGTAGAGTATTTGACACTGAAGCTTTATTTTGCATTTCAGATAAAGAGAAAACACTGACTGAGCCACTTAAACTAAGCAATACCTCCACAATAATTATAATAGTAATAGTTTTATTTATAAAGCACTTTTAAAGCAAAAACCACAAAGTGCTTTCCAAAGAAATGAGGAAAAAATAGTATGTCAGTTGTTAAGAAAGGCCATTCTGTAAAAGTAAGTTTTAAGACGAGATTTAAAAGCAGCGACATGTCAGCCGACCTGATGCTAAGTGGGAGGCTGTTCCAGAGCCGAGGAGCCAATTAAAGTATGTGACATTGTTACATTTAACAATCTTTTTTCTTGAGAATTGTTTTGATCCAAGGAATGTATTTTGATATATTCGTATAGATGTTGGGATAATTTGGGTAGTCGCAATTTTTCTTGAAGTTGAAAGACACGATACCAACTGCTTCCCCGCCGCACACCAGAGGACCACCAGAATCACCCTGCGAGGAGGAAGAAACTTTGTTTGTTTATTCAGTTTCTAAGACTAGAAGCCAGTTGACATTTTCTATCAACGGACAGTTTACATACCTGACAGAATCCTTTATTTGTGCCATATCCACCTGCACAGATAACTTTGGCAGGAAGAATATTACGCCATATATTCTGACAGGTTTCCAGATTAATGATAGGAACATCCACCA